>WAAB01024170.1:98043-123330 GCA_013389865.1 Piaya cayana | reverse complement strand
TAGACACAAGAGAATAATTTCTCTGGGGTGGCAGCTAATTCAGACTTGCTTTTATCTCCTCACTGGTATTTTCTCTGAGCATATTTGGCCACCCTTCGCTGCATTTACACATTAATGAAGTGCATGGCAATGGAATTATGAGACTCAGAGTCATAATCATCCCTGTTCCAGTGTGGGCTCAGGGACAGCACACAGATCTTCTCATCCTCTGCGGGGTATGCTTCTTACCACAGTTTAGATGTTTTGAAATGCCTTGCCCTGTAGCTGGACCCAGCAGCAGCAGCAGTGGCATCAAGCTGCTTTCCTGATGCTTGCTGGAGTCACTGCTCATGGGGGGGAAGAGTCTCTTCTTGAAACAAGCTGACGAAAAGGAATCATCTGGCGACACTAGAGAAACCATCAGATGTCCAAAACGTAAAAAGGGTAGGATTTCTTTGTGAACAGCCAAATCCTCTGTGAGGGTGGCTCGGTGTTTGCCTTCAGATAAATCATGCTGTGCATCACTTCTGAAGTAGCTGAAACCACTTCTTTCTATTTACTTAGTTTGGCAGACTTTGTTACAAATGTTCTACTCCAGAATGAAGGGCAGCTTAATGTATTTCCAAATAGAAAACAGACATGTCAAAGAATAATATTTCAGCTATTTTTTTATTGCTTTTTCCCCCCCATTTAGATCCCCAAAGCACAAAGCATTTGTCCATGAGGTTCACTTTAAATGTTGCACATGAGATGAAATGGCATCCTGAACTAAGTCTTGGCTCTCCTCTTTTCCAAAAAGTCTCGCCTAAACTGGGGGTTGTATGTAAGCAGTTTATTAGCTTTTTGTAGGTGTTATAATTATTGTAGAAATCGGTTATGAATATATCTTATTTACCCAAACACTATTGTGATGAGTTCTTTAAATAAAAAATGTTCATTCTAATCTAGTGACTTGGAACCTGACGTTTTCCCTCCATTCTACTGAAGCAATGACAGGGAATAATTGAATAATTAATTCTACCTACACATAAAAGGTGGGATTGCTTTTCCAAGCCTCAGCACAGTTCCATGTATTTATTTTGCCAGCTTAACCAACAACCACACACATTTGAATTTCCTGTCTGTAAACATGAAGTCCAGAAGCATGCTGGAGAAGAAAAGAGAAATGCACCTTTGCCCTGCCTCAAATCTAGCCCATGGCAGGCTTGTAGGAACCATTGGCTCTAGTTGCAGTTTCTCTAGTGGGTCTTCACTGTGTGATATCAGAGCCAGATACCTACCAGTACTCAAGATCACTAGTTTAAGGCCAGCAGAAGTTTGCATGTTGACCTTGCTGAAGTCATTCCTTCACTGCAGTTTGGCTATATTCTGAAAAGTAGGATGAACACAAGGAGGACCAAGACTATTTTGCTTTCAGTCATGAACCTCTCATTCAATCTTATCACTGTAAATCCCAAACATGAAATTTGTGTCTGAAACAACAAACATTCCACTAGGTAGGTTACAATTGTGTATTCAAAAAGCATGTTTTATTTAAATTCAGCATTGTGACTATGAAATTAATTCCTCCATCACCTTTTTTTTAACCAAGCTACATGGGAAGGCAAAATTCTAAAATAATTTGAGACACTAGCAAGAGGAATTTCAATAAACTTTAAAAGTACAAGCTGCTAAAATTAGGCCTATATTGGGAAGATGATTTCAGTTGTGCTCTGCTTTAATTACTATCACATCAAAATAAAGCTTGTCTGGTCCTGAACGTCCTTTAGAATTCAGTGAGCCTGAGCCTGAACAAAGTATTTACAGTATCAAACATCTCTTCTGTAAGAAGATGGCTGTTTTTAATGTCATGGGACTAAAACTAAATTACAATAATAATGAGCAATATTCATAATTTCTATTGCAAAAATACATGGGAGTAATTGTAAAATAATTTGCATTTTCAAACAGAAGCAATACTTTTGTTTACAAAACAATGTGGTTTTAATTTTTTGTGAGAAACTGTATTTGTGATTCAAATACATTTTAATCTTTTTTTTTCCATTTGGAACAGAATACTTTTTAAAAAAAACCCACTTTTCGTCATTGCTTAGATTAATATCTGTAAATGTTCAGCAGTTGCTGAATTCTACCTGACTTCCTATGTAGTGTTTCCTCTGCTATCTGTCCTTAGTTTTTGTTCAGTCTGTTCTGATTAGTGATTTGATGTCTTATTTACATATATTTCATCTTCTAAAATTCATGTTTTGTCTATGTGAAGACATCAGTGTAACAAAAACCTCATTGCTCTCTACAACTACCTGAAAGGAGATTGTAGAGGGGAGGGTGATGATCTCTTCTCCCAAGTGACAGGGGACAGGACAAGAGGGAATGGCCTCATGCTCCACCAGGGGAGATTTAGGCTAGACATTAGGAGGAAGTTTTTCACAAAAAGGGTCATTGGGCATTGGAACAGGCTGCNTATAATTGTAATGAACTGTCATCCCTCTGGTGCAATTTCTAGACCACACAACTCCAAAATCTACTAATACAATATTTTTAAAGATATAAATGTCTTGATGGCTACAATTTTGCTGAAGTATTTACTTAGCTGGTCATTCTGGAATGGCTGTTCAACAGATGTGTGCACTCTTACAACCTAAACTAAATGAATCTCGGACATGATGATACATTTTCTACTCTGAGTGTAACCAATTATAAATCGATGATTTATTCTGCATTTTGGATCTCAGAAGATGACAGGGTTTGTTTTCGGGTTTGGTTTTTTTTGGTTTTTGTTTTTGTTTTTCCCCAGAGAACACAACCAGCTCTTTCTTCCTACAATTGTTTGGTTTTTTTAGTTTTACTATACACAGATCAGCATTGCATCCAGGACTGTATCATTCTAAACACTGAACAAAGTATAAAGGACTTTTTAAAAGGAGATCAGCAAAGTTTTATTGTATACATTGTCAGGGAGTCCATGCAAAGCTCTGGGGAAGGAAGATATTTTGAAAGGAAATCACTTGACAAATGAGACGGGTGAGAAATTCAGGGACAGGACTGCCATCTTCCTGGAGAATATGAAATGATAGATAGGATAGGAGAGATCGTGGAAGGCTCTGAAATTGAAGGAACCTATTATGTTTTACATGATAAAGCCGAAAGAGGCTATATAGTCAAAAGGACAAGTAACAACAGTCTTTGCATCACTGTTCTCTATAGATACAAAAAATACCTGTTTGGTTTTTGGCAAATCTGAGATGTGAGATTTCTAAAGATTTTGCTTAGTGGCAAAACCATGCAGATTTGTTCAGTGCGAAATACATCAGGAAATCTAAAGATAGATAGATAGATAGATAGATAGATAGATAGATAGATAGATAGATAGATAGATATATTTTATAATGATTCCCGTGTTACAGACCCATGGAGAACAAAAAAAGAAGATAACTGAGACAAATAGGGGGAAAGAAGAATATTTGTTTTATCTATGCTCATCTCTGACTAAACATCCTATTGAATAAACATTTCAATTAAAATCTTGTTATGCATGGAGATGTATAGAATAGAATAAATTTTGAGAGTTATTCTTACATCAATGCCAAGCAAATATGAGCACTACCAAATACGAGTTTAGTCTTAAAGGATTGTTTGATCACCAAGAATATCTTAACACACTTTTCCTGATTCCTGATTCTTCTTTCCTCTCCTTTTCTACTACAATAGTCTCTTAAGTACAGCAATGTAGTTTGCTTGGAGCTCCTTCAGCAATCGCCTACTACTGAATCTGGAGTGAAATTCAGCTGTGTAAAACGTCAGACAATTTAAGCCACTTGGGGGAATTAGAGAGGAGTTTACAGAGTGCCTAGACTTTCAACTAGCCCTAGATTAAAGGGAAAAAAAAACCTATTTTATTCTGTAGAAACCTTCCCTTCTGGTATTTTTTGAAAAGCAACAGATGCTGTGCTTACGTTATTCAAAGGGATATACATACTGTCCTAAATGCTTGTAGACAAGAGCTTGTCACCTCTTTGTCATGAAAGTAAAAAATCTCATAGAATTTTAAATAATGATGTTATTAGTGCACTGATTTCAAGCATATGATAGCCCATGAGAAGACCTCTACAGACATAATCCTAGTTTCTCCTGTCACTATCCCTTCACACTCTGGACTCTGTATTACACATAGAAAGGTAGTGATCCACATTAACCCTGCTCCCAGCAAAAGATACAGCACAGCAGGGTAAGCACAACAATTTCCTCTGAGCAGAAGCTTACAACAAACACTACGAATGTTTGATTGATTTATCTGAACACTGGTTGTCTTGAAATAGATCAAATTGGCACTTGAAGCTGTAGCTGACTGAAGCTATTTATTGTTGTTTCTGGAAGTCTCATAACAGAAAAATATTTTTCATTAATTACTGAGGATCAAACTTTGCTGACTCCCAGAAGAAAATGTCTGTGAAACTAAGTCATTGAGTGACTCTTGGCACTGATGTAGACTTTTCAAATGGTAAAAACTCCACTGTGCTTGAATGGCTATGTTGTTTTCCAAAGACTATGTAATACACTCATTTTGTATTAAAATGACAGTGCCTTCTGCTAAGTTTTCCTAGCTAACCTAATGCAGAAACATTTGACACCAGCCATTTCAATGTGCCAAAATGCACACAGAGTATGAGCCTCCGTGGCAACAGGAGCTCTGTCCCTTCAAAGTGCTCCACAGCCCAGGGTTGTTTTGCTCAGACGAGATGTCTTTGGCTTCACAGGTGTTCACCTGGCCATAAGCAACTCCTTGTCTCTATGCTAATATTAGGGTTGGAGGCACCCTCTGCTTCCTCCTTAGGATACAGAGCATTCCTATTTCACTATCCCCCTCCCTCACCACAATCATTGGCAATTATATTCTCCCTTAAACTATAAAACCACTTAAAATCCATCATTGGGTCAGTCAATGAGCACATGAATGGAAGAAGAATTTGGCATACTAATTATACTTTTTGAGCCAATCTGTTCTTATAGGTTTAATTCCACCCTGGTGATTAGGTAAATCCTTCTTAATCTGTATATTTAAGACAGCCTGAGATCTGTGGATTTTCAGAAATTTCTGTACTTGGTCTTTGAGTTTACCGTGCAAGATCAGTATAAAAGTGGAAAAGAAGATTGTAAGGTTGATAAAAGCCTTAGCAATATAATTAGAAATTCCTGGCACATAATGGCATTTAAAAGATATATTAAACATCAAACACTTTAAAACCACATCCTTCATTAACTTTACAGCAGTTTGACACTGCCGGTTTAGGACAGAGGGTGTGAAATGGAAAGAAATTTTATACAAGCCCAAGGAGGAAGGCAAAAGAAACCCTGTCCTTCTCTGCTTATCATTGAAATGCTTTTTCTCCTTCCTTTCACTCTCCTTTCCCCCTGAGTGATGAGAAAGAGCGTGTGTGTGTGTCAGATCATTCTGGTTTCAGTTTTCTTTGCCTGTTCCTTTCCTCTGTCCATTTTGCTGGTCGTCATAGTTACAGTGACCTCAGTCTTCCTCATCTTTCAGGGTCTTACAAGATTTTTTTTTTTTATGCTTTCTCTTGTAGCAGTGCTTTGCAATTCTAGCTTGCCCAATCCTTTAACTGTTATTGCATTTCTTAACTATTTGTCCCAGCAGTCACCCCCTTTCCCACGCTGTGTCCTGATAGACTCCTCAGAACAGGCTGGAAGTGCTCAGTTTTCATTTTCAATTCAGTGCCAGTTTCTTTCTGATATGACTTCATGACTTTAATCTTCCCTTTCCTAACCTTTGAGTAATATTTTGGCCTTGTCTTTGTGTAGCCTTAAAATGATATTTTTATAGATCTTTTAGATCGAGTTAAACCAGGCAACCTCAGAACTGCAGTATCTCCAACTGCTTTTGCCTTTTTTTTTTTTAACTTCAGTCCTGTCCTCTGACTTGTGGCTATGAAGAATTCTGACCAAGAGGTTTTTGTTGTACTAGGCAGGGCCAAGGTCAACCTTGAAACCACAGAAACATGAGACGACATTTGGCTTCCACTCAACACTTATTAGGCTCTAGCAGAGGATCTTGTATCATCTCTCCCAGCCAGGCTAGTATCCTTACAACTCCTGCCATAAAGGGGCTAATCACTGACAGGGAGGAACAAGCACCATGCAAAGTCAGGGGTGAGTGGTTCTTACTGGATTCAGGACTTATCTTCTTGAATATGAGTATATCCCTTTTGGCACACAAAACTGTGAATCTTTTGCACTGTTTCTGCTTGAAAGATTTGACCAAAAATTTGATTTTGACTAACTGATTATACAAGCACATACATTATAGTTATATCAAAAATTGTATAGACAGCTTGAACAAGAATTTGGGTATTTAACAGTGTTGAATTGGTAGCCCTTTAAAATACAACAACATATAATGTGGTCCAACCGCTAAACCACTATCCAATTCATAGAATCATAGAATCATAGAATAATCAGGTTGGAAGAGACCCACTGGATCATCGAGTCCAACCACTCCTATCAAANTCCTCATAAGGCCTGTTCTCCAGCCCCTTCACTAGCTTCGTTGCTCTTCTCTGGAGTAAGCTGTCATACCTTTCTTTTCTATATGTATAAAAAAGATCTGGTCTGAGCTTACTTGTACAGATAACCACCCTAAAATATTTGAAGTATACAGTTAACACAAAAATCTACTTTACTCCCTCCCCCCACAACCCCTTCCATGTATTCCATATATAGAAAAATACATCTGCAACTGAAAGACTGATTTTACATGTACTCAACTGCAGCTTCAGTGGATACCTGCAGCACTCTAGTGGCCGTCCTTCATAAATGCAACATCAAAACCTGGAAATTATTTTGGACGGTAGAAATTTAAGGGGAAAAAAACCCTGACAAAACCATAAAGTGCCTACAGAGTTACAAATGAAATTTAGGAAAATGAGAAATAGCTTACTATGTGCACACTGATTAAATTTGTTCAAGCAAACCTGTTTTAATTTAACAGCATTCTCACTGTGTATTACAAATCTAATGAAATTAGTCTGAGGCAGAGTGTATTATACTTCATGATCATTTTGCCTTCTGATGTATTAGGTCACCAGTTCAAGTCAACTTAAGTATTGGGAGCTTTGTATAACTCATTTACCTTGATCGCAATGAGTGTAGGAGGGAAATAATAGGCAATATACTTGAGGGAAAGTTCTTCTCCAGTCCTTGTCAGGTCCTATGAAAAATAACTTTTTTTTTCCCTTGAAATGCTTTTTCTATGTGCAGTGCCTGAAGTAGTGTATTTTACACCTTTTCTTATGGAAGAGTAATAAACAACTTAGTACATCTCTCAATGAGAAAAGGGATTTTAACTTGCTTTACCTGAATTTGCAACATGCTTTGCTTCATTATTCACTTCATTTATTTAATTAGCACCCAGAAACTGCAAAACATGAAAGTGTGTCTATATAAGGAACTGAGTGCAAAAGTGATGATAAAAAATAGGTTACACCCCATAGACACATTCTATTTTTTTTTCCACAGGGCTATCTAAGTATTAAGTACACAAATTAATTTTTTAATGTTATTTTAACTTCTATCCTATTTTTAGTGTTTTTTCTTATCAACTGGAGCTCATGTAGGAAAAGCACATACAGATACTTTATTCATATGATATTTGTTTTCCTAAGAAGGTTGCAAACAAAAATATGTCAGTAAATTCATGTTAGAAATGAATTCAAATACCAAAAATTCTAGATATGAAGAGGAGAACCTTAATCAAGTAAAATGAGAAGGCAAGACATAAATGCTAAGAAATGATGAAATTAAGGATAATGGTATTAGTTCTCTGCACTCTAACCAGAAGCAGATCTTGAGCACAATGATGAAGAATAACATGTACTATGACTATGTTCTCTTACAGCAAGAGGAGTAATAATGGATGCAAAAATACTAATATTTTCCCAAATACTTTGAATAACTGTGATGATGCTACCTAAGGAAACATAGAAGTATCATGATGTGTATGTCTTGCCTCCAGAAGCAGAAGTCAAATTCTTTACCATAGGAAGCCTCAGGGAAATGTGTCCATCTTTGACTTTTCAGAAGGAAAGGAACAAATCACAGATCTGAGATTTTCCAGCACTTTCACAATTTGATATGCTTCTTGAAGGCATCTTTGCTTCCATCCCTGTACAAGCTTTGCTCAGACTTTCCAGCTTTACTCAGTAGCCGGTTTCATTCAGCTGTGGTTTTTTTCATATAGTCTGAGAGACTGCATTGAGTACACCATTTCAATAAAAGAAAGAAAGAAAATTAGGATCCATTCACCTGCACTGAAATTTTAAGAAGCAAACATAGCTGTGCTTCTAAAGGAATCATCCATGGTGTTTAAATATGTTCAAGGTCGAAACACAGTGCCTTTAAGTTCCCAAAGAAAGATCCTGTTTACCCGACTGACATTCGTTTAACTTCTAACTACAATGGAAGCACCCACTCTGGTGAAATTCAAACCTTACTCCTCCTCTTCACTGGTTATTTGAGGAACTGAAGTTGTGTTTGCATGTACCTTAATTCAGCAGTTTACTAACCTAGTTGTTGGTCCTTTAATCCCATTAGAGCGTCACCATTGAGGCTGCAGCAACACAGCTGGATTAGGGGAAATACTCGGCGTGGATGGATGAGTTCAATCACACTAACAGCTGCAAGGACAGAAGATGAGAATACCCTAAATCAAACAATATCAAGCTGTGGTATTTAGCAGTATGGTTGACAAGGAGCTGAGATGTTGAGTAGCTGGAAGTTAGGCATTCAGGACATTATCTCAAACAGACATTAGGGATCATACAAAATGCTGTAAGTGGTTTAATTTTTTAATTTTTCATTTTTTAAAAAAAATATTTTTTTAAGTCAATAACACATTTAATTTTTCTTGTGGTTGCAATACATGTGCTAGGGACAAGAGAAAACAGTTTCTGCACAAGCTTTATCAGAACAAAGAGCAGTTGCTCATCAGGACTGCCCGAGTACTATTCAAAACAAACAGGAAAACAACTGTATCATGCATCTAAGAGTGGGTGAGGAGCTCAGCCTTTTGTGGGAAGTGTGCTGAAAACGCTAGTGATAAACTGGACTGATCAACAGCTGTCTGTTAATTATCTGCAGCTGAGGACTTCTAACACCAAAGCAAAGAATTCCTTCTCTTTGGCTGAAGCATAAAACAAATACTTCCAGGAAACTGATGGACCTCAAATCTTGTCAGATCTAGGTGTTGTTTATTCATACATATAACTAAAAATTACCAGTTAATCTCTTCCACTCACAATGCTGCTTTTTGGCCAAAACTTATCTGCATAATTTTACCTGGAAGTAAAGATGAATGAGAACAATGGAGATTAATTTCTCATTGGAGAGGTTTAAAAGTGGATCTGACTGTGACAAAGTGCTTAATATTTCATTTGATGAATGCATCTTATTTTCACTTCTTCTGTAAAACTGTAAGAATGCCACAGGGCTTGCCACCAGCTGTAGCCTCAGAGAACTTCAGCAAGACTGTCTGTGGCCAAGGTACCAATGGGACTGTTGTAGATGGCTGAGAAGGCATGAACAGAAAAGTAACACAGCAAACACGAGGAGCCCAGTCTAAGTGTGGTTCTTCTAATCAAGGACATAAACAGAAAATGTATTTCTGTCTCTCATTACAGTGTACAAGATGATATTACAAGTCAGTAGAAAGACTGGAGGGTTAAGCAGAAAGAAAACGAAAGAAATTGACAGGAATTTTCTGAAATTCTAGCATTTCAGAGTTGCTTAAAATGTACATTGTGCATTTGTTTACATCATTTGAAAAAATTGTACTTTCACAGGTGTGTCTTTATTCATGCCATACTTTTCTGTCAATTTGTATGTCTAATGAATAATAATTATATTTGAAAAATAAGCCTTTAATCAAGTTCTACAACACAATGCATCTCCATTAGTCAATATGCAGCTGATGAGAAGAATGTATAAGATACATCTCTGATTACAGAGAATTACTGCATGTGAGTTTGTTACTGCTTATATGTAAGCAAGATGATACTGTGCTAGTGCAAAGTAAAATATCTGTGGTGGGAGGGATTTGTGTTAATGACTTCGGAGACCTTCCCTGATTTTATTTCCTAAATCCAGATAAAGATACAGCACTAATGCTCAAATCTGTGTGCTTTCTCCTTTCTTTTCTTTCTCTCGCTCTCCTACAAACTGTGGACAATATTAAATCTGCAGTAATCAGGGCTTGAAAAATATTCATGTATTAAAATAAAGGCATCTTCCCCTCAGCAAATGTCATCACCTCTGCAAAGGTCAGGCTTTCATTTCAAAACATAGTTTTCACCCCTTGTTGTTGTGAGTATAATTGTCTAAAATGGAAATAAGTGGGAAGAAAATGGAGCTCAAACAACTATCCAGACTCTGCAGTTGCTTGGGTGTGTCAGTTTTTGCTACTGTACTGCAGACCCTATGGACAGCCCCAAGACTGAGCTGGATCAGGTCATTCCCCCTCCGCTGCTGCCTGAAAGGTGCTAAATATTGTGTGTGCAGGCAGAGAGAATCATTCCTCTTGGGAGAAGCACAAAACCACCACTGCCTGCCAATCAAGCACAGACTATCAAAGAGCCCATGCCACTACTCTAGCAGCAGCCAGGATGAGTGGGAAGAACTGGGAAGGGTTTCTTCAATCTTTTAACAGGTGGAGGACAGGTCCTTACTTGCCAGGAAAGCATTTTAGGTTTGTAGGAACTTGCAGAAATGAGATTTCTTACTTCCTTTACAACATGGATGTTTCTTCTGTATTCATTTTCTCAGTTTCTTCTTTCCACAGCAAGAAAAGAGCTCAGAAAAAATTGCTGGTATGTGGGTTCTTCTAGTATGTTTTTATTGTAAATCTCTCTACTTCAAAAAAAATTATTTAGGATCAATAACAGAGAATAAGATTTCCACCATTTTAAATGACAGATATGAAAGAAGAAACAAATGAAACTCTGAAAACCACAAATTTATTGCGTGATGGCCTGTCATTTTGTACAAGCTAAAGACAGGATCCACCAAGGAAAAAAATCCAATACAGAGGTAAAAAAAGTTATATTATATTTACATGTTCTTGCCATTTGTCTTTGAGAAATCCCCTAAGGATAAACTTTCTCTGTAGGGGCAAAAAGTATAATACCAGCTACATCCATGCTGATATTTCATCCCTCTGTAGCAGGAAGGCATGTCCCTGAAATGTATTTTTTTCTCTTGTGTTGTATCTTCTTAGACATTTTGGTTCTATTCACTCAGGGGATCTTTTGGGATGTAATTTCTACAAAAACAAAAGAAGCTGTATTATTCACCTTGTACTGGAATTCAATCCCACCCAATAACCCAATACAAATCTCATACCACAGTATTTCCCTATACAGGTAACCATGCTCACAATACAGTCTTGTTATCAGAAAGATTTTCATTATAAACTAATCCAGAGAGTGGATTTAAGTTTCCATTTCTATCCACAAGTCTGCCATGTGACAGAAGCCATATGGCTTACTGAATGTAGTATCTGAACTAAAGTACAGCTTGTTACTCTGGACACTTCTGTGATTTCCATACCTGCTTCCACAGCACTGCAGAAGGTGCTAATGAGAACAGAGGATGACAAGCTAAGCTATTGCCTCCTCTCATCCCATCCTGTCCACTCCTGGCATATGCTGCACTGCCCTTGATTCACTGAATGATCAAAAGCATGTGAGCAGTGACCCTTCTTTGCAAGGGGAGCTTGGAGAGAGTTTCACTCATGTAGTCTCTGATCTTAATACTTATTCTCAGAATAACGGCTGAGACTATTGTATTATTGAGTCAGAAGAAAACAATCTGGTCATAAGGTTTGTGCTTTTTTTTTATTTGAGCCTTTAAACTATAAATAGATCTGAATTTAAGAGAGGCATATTCTGCTAAGATTTAAGTCTCTACCCAGCAGAACTATCAGACTACAATAAATCCACAACACCCATTTCACAGCAGGGTTTAGACTCAGTTTCCTGTTTTGCCTGAAAACCTAAAGACTACAACTTGCTGACCAGGCTTAATGCCTTAGAAATCTTTGATTTGTGATCCAGTCCTTAAGTTTTTATTATTTGGGGTTTTTTTTAAATGATATAATTTACATGAGAAAAACACATATCATTTTGGATACTACAGTAATTAGTTTGGATATAGAATCATAGAATCACCAGGTTGGAAGAGACCCACCAGATCATTATGTCCAACCATTCTGTAATGAATCCATTTCCTTACAGTCTGTTTTCAGTTCAGAGATGGAGATTGACATTTGTTGCAGAGCTGAGATGTTCTATAGACAGTTTCAGAAATCTAGCTATGGTATGGGCAAGGTCAATGGTTAGCACTGATCCTGGTCAGAGGTCCTCAAAGTCTGTGATTCCTAGATGATGGAAATGCTAACTAGCTTTGTCAAAGAAGAGAAAAAAAGTTGTAATATGATCTACTGCATCTCTCATCCTAACATCTTGGTCATTTTGAATTTGGCACCTAAATGAAGGTGTTTATTGTTTCATCAAAGATTTCAGCAATCACCTTAATGGACGCAATCAAACAGAAATTAATTAAGGTTTTGAGAGGCTAGCTTAAATTTTCTCTTAGTTGCTAAAGCTGAAATAGACCTTCCTATATTAAGAATTGGTCTTCGTCATAAAAGTGAAGTAGATATATAATAGGAAATTCTCATGAAAGAAAGAAGAGACTGGTATTATTAATGAAAATAGTGCAAAAGAATTATTTTTGTAAAATTTTTGTTAATAATGAAGTAAAAATGAATTGGAATCAACTATCGAGAGATTTTTTTAGGATATTTGCAATATTATGCATGGGAACAATCCAACTAAAAAAAAGCTGAAGAGTGTGGATGTTGTACATGTTACTGAACTTCCTCTTCTGAAATGAAATAAACACTTTTAATATGACATTGATTTCATAGTTAAGTACTTCTATGTTATATTACAGTACCAAAATATTTGATTGAACATTATATGATAATTAGCAAGTTTATTTATTTATTTGTTTGTGTTATTTATGTGTTGGTATTATTTATCTGTGAGTAACTTATTCCCTTTTTCTTTCTAGTGACAAGCGGATATACCTGGAGTGCAAGTACACCTACTGATGGCTGCAAATAATTTATATAGGCACAGCTGGGACTAGGGGGTAAGATACATGTCATCAAATATCAACATGCACAGTGAGAACATCTACGTCTGAACCAGTCACTTTTTGGTTGTAATTCATCTCATATTTGGGTGTAATTCATCTCTGCAAAGGGATCTGAACAGGTTGGACCACTGGACAGAGTCCAATGGGATGAGGTTTAACACAGCCAAATACCACGTCCTGCACTTGGGGCACAACAACCCTAAGCAGAGGTACAGACTAGAAGTCTGTCTAAAAAGCTGCCAGGAGGAGAGGGACCTGGGGATGTTGGTCAATAGCCGACTGAACATGAGCCAGCAGTGTGCCCAGGTGGCCAAGAAGGCCAATGGCATCCTGGCTTGTGTCAGAAACGGTGTGACCAGCAGGTCCAAGAAGGCTATTCTCCCTCTGTACTTGGCACCGGTGANGAAAAAAAAAAATCACAGAAAGGGTGATTGGGCACTGGCAGAGGCTGCCTAGGGAGATGGTTGAGTCACCTTCCCTCGAGGTGTTTAAGGCACAGGTGGGTGAGGCGCTGAGGGGCATGGTTTAGTGTTTAATAGGAATGGTTGGACTCCATGATCTGGTGGGTGTCTTCCAACTTGGTTGTTCTATGATTCTATGATATTTAAGCAGTCCCTAAAAACAGACCAAGATGACTGGCACCCTAAAAGTACTGACTTCTCTGCACTACTGTAAGTGTCAAGGCTGAATGGTTCACATATACATATAGGAAGCTTAATGGATAAATCTGTCCAATATGAGAGTAGTATCCTCATATGAGTAATGTAGGTGTGATGTTAACCCATAGAATATGTTGTGTTAAATAAGATCTGAAGTGAATGGCAACAGAAACTGTTCAGAAAAACAAAAAATTTAGATAACTTGGAAATTTAAAATAAGAAAATGTTCACATATGTATTTGTGAAGGATTTCTAAATTATATTAAATATCTTATTTCAATTATATAAAGGATTGTGACTAAACTGGTTGTTAGAATTTGCTTTTGATGCAATATTAGTAGTTAAGAATATTAATCAACTGTTATTACTGTGCAAGCATAAAATATTTTCTATGGTAACCTTTATACCCTGTATAGAGCTACTTATGAGGAAGAAATAAGCTTAAAAATACATTTAATTAGCCTTTTTTTAGATACACCTGGTGCCTTGAGAGTCCATAGTCCAAAAGGCGATACATATCCAACAAATTGCATAACAGACTAAATTTTAGCCATATAACTTAGAAATGTATAAGGAAGTGATTTTTAAAATCTTTCCTGTATAAGAATGTACGCTATATGGTGATCTAAAAATACATTTCCCTAATTGCAGCTTTCTTCATGTCAGGTCAAACATAGCCTACACCACAGTCTGTTCTTACAGTTCTCTAGTTCTGACAGTAGATGTCTAGAGAGACAAAACTGTTAATCTTTGCTGAACAACCTTAAGAATCTTATCACCTTGTCACAATTATAAAACTCCTTATCTTGATGTATTTTTTTCATGCCAAATATCTCTAACTCATTTTGAATACTGGATTTGCTATATGTGAATAAAAGTATTAAAATGCCTCCAAAGAACTTTCTTCTCATTGAGTGGCATGAAGAAGAGTTTCTCAGATGCAAATTCTTAATGATGGATGCAGCTTTCCTTGTGGAAAGAGTGAACTGAGTGTTCTTTGTCATCTTGCTTTTCAGAGCTGATGCTTTCAAGCCTTAATGTGTTACAATGGCCTCTCTTGAAAGCATGCAGGTTTTCAGTCTTGGATATATTACTAAGGTAATACGAGCTAGTTGAACGTAAAAGATAGATTTTTTATAAAGACTGGTGCTACATAAATGGAATTTCTAATTGTGATATAAGGATGAAAGCCAAGAATTTCTAAAAATTACAGCTGTAGTGCCCCAGTTTTTAAGGTTTTGTTGCAATGTGCATACCCCTAATGTGCAATGATAATTCCCCAGTTAGCCTCTGCATAGATGAGGCAGTGGACTTGTTTAAAGCACTGAGGATCACCCCATTCAAAATCCCATTAATTACATATTTTTTTTAAACAGTCTGCATGTGGATGTCTTTGCAACAAGAGCAAAATGCTGGGAACTCAGCAGCAATGGAGAAATATGCACTATTGCAAAGTGCAAAAAACCTTGATACTGACAAGTTCATAGGATGATCCAGGCTGGCAGAGACCTCAGGAGATCTCCAGTGCAGTCCCTTGTCAAAGAAGGGACAACTGCAGTGTCAGGACAGGTTGCACAGGCTTTATCTGCTTGGGTCTTGGAAATTTTCAGAAATGGAGGCTACACAACCGGTTCTCTGGGCAAACTGCTTCACTTTTGGGTTGCTCTCATAGAAGTTTTTCCTTCTGTTTGTAATAACGCACGCTTTCAATCAGTGGAGGAAGTATCATCCCATCAAACTTCAAGATGTGTGTTATCAGAGTGCCTGTTTTACAACAGTCATCTTCAGATGCTCTTTCTGGTCAGCTGTTTGGATCTAAAGCATAGATTGGGAGAGGTGAAAGATAACAACACTGCAGGCAGTGAACACAGTGTCTTGAATTGACTCCCACAAGATAAATACAGTCCTAGACACACTAAGCAAAATTTAGAAGCCACTTTGTGATGGAGAAACCTCTTTCAAGTTTCAGCTGCAATTAACAAGTTTTATTTCATTGCTAAAGTCTTGTCTCAGCCAGTCAGCCTGAAGCAATGATTTCTTTAATAGTTTTGTAAGGCAAATAAATACAATAAGACACCTGTGAGCTTCAAGAAATAAGTAGTCAAAATACTTCTTGCTAAGGGAGAATTTTTGACAGCTTTTTGAAGGTAGATTTGTTTTTTATCTTAAGAAAAGACAAATCTGCCCATATAACAATACCATTATTTTCCTTTTCTTGAGTCCCTGAAGAATTAAATATACCTAGTCTTGTAATGGCTGAAGCCAGGCAAAAGTTTTACTTTTGGATAACTGTAACAGGTTTCCCTATTTGTCTGAAGAGAAGTAGTTTCCATTTCTCTCCTGTCCTCTTAGAAGAAGAAAGAACACTCATAAATTCTCATCAGAGATAGAAACAAAGAAGCAAAGAGAAGTTAAATTGTTATTATTGGCCTCTAGAAGTTCCAGCTCTTGAAACCTCAAAAGTTCAGTTTCAAATTGCACAAAATGTCAGAACACACTGATTTAATAATAAATGAAAAGCCTCCTCATAGCCATTGTTTTCTGAGAGTAGGTGAACAGTTTTGGGAATTAAGATGCTGCTAATATGAACTTTCAGCATGTAACATTTCTACTATATTGAAATAAAGTGTTATTAAAATATCTTGCCACTCCAATCAAAACTAAACTAAAAAATAAATAATAAGAAAACCAAAACTTACCACCTTGCTACTTTTCCCTAGAAAGCTGAAAGGGAATCTCCTACTTCTAAATGATTAAAAGTGCTATTAATGAGTGTGATATTCTCTAGTTCAAGACCTTTTTCTGCTAGATTCTTTCAAATCTCTATTGATTACAGTAATCTGATCCAAAGGCATAGTGACTATCCTATGTAGAATGCAGTAATTCAGAAGAACAGACTGAGAGGAAATCCTCCCATGACATCCAATAGTCCCATGATCAGATGATCAATGTAGGATGCACTGTGCTGACTTTACTAGGGGATTTGAAGCTCTATGACTGCTTCCCAGGACCTTATATTAAATCTTGAGGCATTTCTCTTTTATTTTCACCAACATTTCACATTTATCCACAGGAATATCTTCACAGAAAGATATTTTTCCTTTAATAATATGATCCCCCAAATATTTTTTTCAGTTGAGGTAATTTTATTGAAAATGTATCCACAAGATCAACTCTTAATATTTCCAGGACAGTTAATTCCTCACAGAAAGATCCACCAGGCCCATCCACCAGCCTTCAAAATTATTTTAACCGCTTTTAAACTCCATTTCTAGAACAAGGATATTTGTACTTAATGGTCAGAACTCCCTCTCCTTGATTTCGGTTTTATGTTTATATGCACCCATAACTTAATCTATTGCATGGTTTACATGTTGTAATCTTACTACACATTAGTTCGTTGCTTTTTTTCACTTTGTATTTGCAACATCACAAGACTGTTCTATTAAACTAGAAATATGATATACTACTGTGTTTGTTTTCTGCAGCAAGATTTTTTTGGAGGGGGGTGGGGCACAGGGGTGGTTTCTGTGAGAAATTGTTAGAAGCCAATACCAGCTGGCTCAAAGAAGGACCCACCATTAGCAAAAGCAGAGCCAATCACTGGAATAATATATTTAAGAAGGGGGGATAAAATACACTGCACAACAGTAGCCAGAGAAGATNCACAGGGGTGGCTTCTGTGAGAAATTGTTAGAAACCAACGCCAACTGGCTCAAAGAAGGACCCACTACTACCAAAAGCAGAACCAATCACTGGGATAATATATTTAAGAAGGGGGATAAAATACCCTGCACAACAGTAGTCAGAGAAGATAGGAATAAGAATATGTGAGAGAAACAACTCTGAATACACTGAGCTGATAAAGAAGGAAAGGGAGGGGGTACTCCAGGCATGAGAGCAGAGATTCCCCTATGACCCATGGTGAAGACCATGGTGAGGGTGGTTGTCCATCTGCAACCCATGGAAGATCCCACTTCAAAGCAGGTAGAAGTCCAAAATTGGCATGACTGTGGAAAGCCTCCAATGAAACAGGTTCCTGGCAGGACCTTGGCCCTTTGGGGCAAGGAGCCTTCAATGGAGCAGGTTTGCTGGCAGGACTTATGACTCCCTGGGGACCCACACTGGAACAGTCTGTTCCTGAGGGACTAAACCCCCTGGAAAGGATCAATGCTGGAGCAGATAGTGAAGAACTGCAGCCTGCAGGAAGGACTCATGTTTGAGAAGTCCATAGAGAACTGTGTCCCATTGGAGGGACCTCACACTGGAGCAGGGGACAGAGGTTGAGGAGCCATCCTTGTGAGAGGGAAGGAGTAGCAGAGACAATGTGTTATGAACTGTTCACAACTCCTATTCTCTGTCCTCCTGTGACACTTATGGGGAGTAGGTGGAGAATTAGAGAATAATGTTAAGCCTAGGAGGAAGGTTGGAGTGTGGGAAGGGTGTCTTAAAATGTAGTTTTTACTACTCATTGCCATACTGTTTTGATTTGTAATAAATTTAAGTCATTTTCCTCAAGTTGAGTCTGTTTTGCCTGTGACAGTAGCCGGTGACTGATATCTCTGTTCTTATCTCAACCCATGAACATTTCACTTTATTTTCTCTCCGCTGTTCAGCTGAAGAGGTGGACTGACAGGGTGGCTTTGGTGGACACCTGAAGTCCAGCCAGAGTCAATCCACCACAACTACCTTTTCTTCCAAAAATATTGCAAATTATCTCATTTTATTTACTTTGCATTGTTCAATGTCATACAGGCTACCATTCAGAAAACTGATGGTTTCAGAGTATATAATATAAAAACCACTATGAAAAATAAATTGCCCTGAACTGCATTACTACATGTGAAGATCCTCACTGCACTGCTACATAAACAACAAAGCAATCTGAATCAGATATACAAACAGCAAAATAAACACAGTTTCAAGAGGTATTCAATTTTGTTGAATTTAAAAGATTATCTAAACATCCTTATTTTTCTTCTAGAGCTCTTCTAGAGCTCAGATTTTTTCTTTTACTGGGGGGAAACACGGGGGGGGGGGGTGTTGCTAAAAATGCAAATATCCACTCATGAGATTTTCAAAAGCACCTGGCTATTAAAATCTTGATTAATTTCTACGAGCTTTTGTAAATCCTGCTACTGTCTGCATCTTGAAACGTCTGAATACCTTCAGAAACCATAACTGAACTACTACTTGCATTTATCACAGAATAAAAAAGATAAAAGCACTAAGTCTAAATTTCTAATTAAAGTGTCAGAATGAGATATAACCAAGATACCATAAACTTGAGTTGCAAAGGATGCTTCTTTAACTACACACTCTTGTGTTGAGTGTGGATTATTTTAAAATGAGACACAGATGCTGGCTTTATGTATAAACAATGTCAAGGTAAAGTACCTGCAGCCATCTTATTGCTGGTAATAGATAGTTTTCTGAGTGACTTGTAGGATGTTGAGGGTTTTTGTGATTCTGACAGCATCTGTCACTGATTGTTTCTCTGTAAATGAAAATATGAGGGTTTTACAAAAGATCCCTTTGGTGTAATTTACAGCACAAAATGTGTTACCTTATATGAGCTAATGGATCTGTAGAAATATGACATAGCCATAGAGTAGGGGTGCAACATATAAAAAAGAAATGCCTTATATCATCAGTGTGTTTTTTTTTTTGTTCCTATTATATCAATTTTCTGGACTGCCAAAAGCTAGCTTTATGGCATGGCAGAGAGATGATAAAATGACTAAATGGTGTGTGTGTGAATTAAGCAGAAGGATAATTTGTTAGTGCAATTTGGTTTTGTAATTATTAAATATTATATTATGCCCTCATAAAGTAATTATGATTTTATGTAAATTTGACAAGTATTTTAATGCAGATACTTTATTCTCAACGTATGATTTCTTTGTGTAGTTTCAGCAATAATCTGGAAGAAGTTATCTTTGTCTTCTAGAAGTTTTTCAGGGTATATTATCCTGAATTCTCTCTGATGTTAATATCATGTGAAATAATAAATTGTGACAGTTAGTTTAGACAAATTTATTCTATAGTGTTTTGCAGGTACTGTTACACATCTCAACAAATCTAACTATCTATGGCTTTACTAGACTTTACATGTATTTCATTTTTTTAATAATGTTTGTACAGATGATTTTCTTGAATTTTGTTCATTTTTGTGTAACAGCAAAAAATTATGTCACAATGAAGTCCAATCTGACAGTCTTTCCTTGCACAAAACCTCCAGTAACCACAGAAGCAATCACAGAATTTGGACTGTAATCTGCAGGTTTGTCATATTTGTTAGTCTGCAGTAATTCACTTACTTAAACTGAAGCTCACTGTACAACTATTGTGGTGAAAGTTCAGTTTATCTAAAGAAGCTACTAGGAAGATCATCAAAAGGTTTAAACAAAAACACATTCTATCTGCTGCCAATCTGTTCGTGTTCTCTTGAGGATTTCTAGAGGTCTGATGGGTTCTTTACCACTAAAGTCTTAGAAGTGGTATTTCTGAAATAGGGGCCGTCTGTGCCGAAGGTGTGAGCCTGACACTGGAATCATTTGATGTGATCTGTGACCTAGGTAGTATTAAGTTAGTTGCATGCAATTCTGCTTTCTGGGTGTTCTATACACAAATATCTAATAATATCTAAACTGTATAATTGACTACATCTGAGAAACAGTTTATGGGATTTCACAGTATCTGTCAATTCCATTCTAGGTGGCCTATCTGAAGATACTATCTACATGCATGTCTGATCTATTTTGAATCATAAGATTGAAAAGATCCCATGCCAGCAAGTTCCATCTGTCGAATTTATGTTTATTGGACCATGAAATTTATCTAACATCTTGAGCTTTTTGCACAGAATATCTTTTCCACATTCAAATCTATTGGTTTACTACTGAGAAGACAAGCTGTTTCTACTGAAAAACAGAGGTTTTAAGCTGCTTACTTAAATTAAAATAATGCCCACTTACAAAGAAAATATAACTAGTAATACATCTACTATATAAAATATGTGAAATATATAATTAATTTCATCTTTTTATGTATATTTGGAAACTCTTTGCTAACAGCTACTCATGTACAGAGAGTATACACTTATGTGACTGGCTGGATCAGGATCTAATATAAACAGTTCATATATTAAAAACCCTATAATTTTCTATACTTTGCTATTTTGCAACAGAAGCTGTAATAATTTTGCAGAAGTCCTGTAAAAATGCAGAATGTTACTCTTTGTATACATATACTTTGCCCTTGTGATTAGAGAAAGGATTTACCAATTTTATTACATTTTAATCAGATCTTTAAAGGTCAAAAGACAAAAAAAATGGTGCAAAATATTTTTTCTAAAATGAAAACCCAGATGAAATCAAATAATAAAGATCATTCTTGGTAACCATCTACAAAAAATAAATAATAAAAAAGTGGGAATAAAACACCACGAGTTGATACCATTCTAAAGAAATTCTAAAAATTCAAATGAAAGTAAAAATTTCAAATTCAGAACCTTATTTAAATGTCCTCTGGAGCTTCTTCTTATTCATCTTACATTAACTGAGAGGGAGAGAGAGTAAAACAGGATCATTTTGAATATGTAAATTACCCTGTATTAATAAGCTTCAGCAGCTATATATTCTAAACTTAACTGTTAGAACTCAGCAAAGGCAATAAGACCAAATCAGACCTTAGTAATTTACATTTTTATAGTTCTTACTAAAGCAATCTAGAATTGGCTTTTACTGCCAAGAGAGGGACCGTGATAGTATATAAAAACATACTCACTACATTTAGTTTATACTTTACTTTCAAACATGAATTTTCCTTAAAAATAATTAGAGAAACACAGAATATCCAGTTGCCATAATGGAAAAACAAAAAAACCAAACAAGCATATCCTTTTCAACTCAGAAGGAAGTTCAGAAAGATTTGTAGTATTGCAGAAAATTCTCATTAAAAATGACTGTGGGATAATTGCTACATACAGCATTCCACTTCTTTGTGTCAAATTTCCTAGGATAGAAAGGGAAAATGAAAAATATTGATATTCTTAATTGTTGTCATGGATTTCCTTACATTGTGAAGGCTTTTGAAACCTCTGCTGGGGGGAAAGGTAAGAATACTTTTATTAGTTACAAAAGTTTAATTACTGGGGCAGTTACTTTTCCATGTACTGCAATGATTTCCACACAAAACCTTTGGATTAGTATTGCTAATACTGCAGATGAAAATGTTTCAATGATTTAAACTAAACAAATTCTCAGTGATTCATACAGCTTTGGTAGAAGATCAGTCCAAAAATTGCTCACAACTATGCGTTCATATACATCCACCAAGGAGCCACAAGTGGTTCATGGAAGACTTAAAATTAAAGGCTAAAACCTAGGCTTTCTCATCTAATGTGCCCATCCTATAAGAGGACAGACTATAAAAAAAAAAAATTCATGTTTCCTTAAAATAACATAACATCTATTCAAGACTATAATAGATCAACTCCAGAGTATCTTTTGGGTAGGACAGATGACTGAAATGAGCAGGTTTGTGTGATTTAGTGGCATGTAAAAGATGATTTGAAATTTTCCAAACAGAAATAGATGTCCATATGATGTACAGAGAGACAATATTCTCAAATTATCTTATTTCAAAAACAACTCAGCCATTCCCTACAAACAAAAGAGTGGTATACCTGTTCCCAAAATTATTTAGTTTATATCTTAACTTAAAGTCTGTAAGTCCCCAAGTCCCCCTCAGGTAAGTGCATAGAAGTCTCACTGAAGAGTGTGGATTATAAGCATTGAATTTTAAGAAGATAGACATGGAAACAGTTGCTTATAATGAACAACAATACTGATTTTTATGGTGGAAAACATTTTTTTCCCTTGTCCTTAAATACTCTTATAGTTTAAAAGTGTAGGTTCTTGTATCACACTGAGATAATGGCTCCTCAGCCCAGGTATTTAACTTATGTTCCTAATTGCTCTAAAAATTGTGAGCTTAAATGCTTTTTCATCTCATGGGTAATTTAGCAAAAAAATTTGGTAGTATCTGTATGTGTGCATGAATACATGCACGGAACTGAGCAGAGGTTTCTGAGTATAGTAGCATAACAAAAAAAGAGTAGACTACATTATTTATTACCAAGACAATAACAAGATGAGAACACTTAGTTGTTATACACAAGGAAATTAGAAATAAAGAGCTATAACCTTGCAAAGTTCTGACTGGTATCTCGTAAGTGCCCTTTTTTCTGCTAAGCCTGTTTTGACACATACCAATCTCTCCGAGTAAGCAAACAGTCAGCAAAATGCATGCTGAAGGCAGGGGCATAAGAGTTCTGTAACTCGTTTACTGAAAATGGCTTTCTTCACAAAAAGTCTTTGTTGTTCAACTTCACCGTAGAAAGGGGAATTGATTATAGTGATGTCAATCACAAGAGAAATCTCAAAACAGACAAGATTTCTGTATCTTCTAGCATTTTCCTACCTCCCATGGTTCATCCTTCATTTGAGTTGTCACACAGACATCCCTGTGTGTTTTTGAAAAATAGACTTTAGTCTACAACCTCTATGTCTGCTATAAATCCTATGAAATCCCCTCTGAGGGCTACTGCCCAGGTGTGGGGTGCTTCCTGCAGCAGTACCTAAAGCTCCCAGGTGCTGTGGTACCAGGCTTGGCACTAGCAAATGCCCTGCCCATGCTTATAAACATTAAGATTATTCAAGGATAAAAAGATAAATGTAGGCTAGAAGGTCACATTTTTGCCTGTTTCTTCATAAGCCGTGTCTTAAACCCCTGATCATTCAAACTGCTGTTTTCTTCATGCTAAGCCTGCTGCTCTCTTTAAATGCCGTGCCCAAACCCAGACAGGGATTGCTGTCATCAAAGCAGACGCTTGTGACATCTATAAATAAAAACTCTCTCAATTAGGATAGAGTTAATATTACCTTGCCTTAGATTGACACATATGTGTAGTAAAGTGATGTAAACAAGAACAGTTTCTAAATATTTTGTAACATTGTGCTACAATAGCCAAACACAGCAGGTGGGCATTTTACTGAACAATGTGAATAACGTCACCACTAATGTATCAAACCCAGATCTGTGCGGCGGCACATAGCAGGCACTGGAAAATGTGTAGACAGTGACCCAAACACAGCATTTTTCAAAATCAAAACAATAAAGTGAGCAGGTTCTGCAAATAAGCAGGATATACTGTGGAATGTAGAAGAATGATGACAAAATAAACAGCAGTGGGGACAGATGCTCTCTCTGTTTTGGGAGTGGGGTGAGCAGCATAAGAGCACTTGTCATGAATGAGAAAAATAGTAGGAAAAGACTGCCCTTCATTTCCTAATTCCCTTGTTAAAGTACCCTCAAGCCTGATGACCTTGTCTTTGAGACTGAGAACCACCCAGATCCATAGCTAACAGTGCTGAATATGCAGCATCAGGGCTCAAAAATATTTGCAAATGCAAAGATGCAAAACATTTATAGACAAAAAGTCTAAAAACTTTTGTAGATGTTTTAATACAATTATTGTAGATGAAATCTTCAACAAAGGGCAAACTAATTAACCTAGACTAACCTAAACAAGAAAAGTTTGAGATGAATTTACTCACTGGTATGTCATGCATTTATAAATAGTTGCAATATATGCATTTGTGTGTTGCAAATGTATAAAATTTTGAGGTTTTATCATTTTAACATTCTAAGATCAGCGACTCTGGCTTTACAGATTTTTAGAGTACAGCTTCTAGTGAAGTTGTAGGTATATGTGATTCTCAAGCACACTAAAATTACATCCTAATATATTTGCAAAGAAACAATTACTCTAGCATTCATGGTCATTCTACTCCATGAGTAAAGTACTGTATGCTTCACTGTTCTGTTGCAGGTATTAAACACTTACATCAACCATTACACTTGTACCATCCTCTATTACAGCACAATATCATCCAATTTCTGTATATTCCAACCATTGCAAGAGTCAAATAACATACACCATTTTCTCATCGTTGTTCATGTGCGACATGTTCCAAAGTGTTATTACAGAGCAAAATATAGTACTGAAAACATTAATGCAAGAACAAACAGTACTACTAAATATATTCTTATACTCCACATGCTAGAAAGTGCCAGGGGCTTAAGAGATTTAAGAGTTCAGAACAAAGCAGAAATTTCCTTTTAATTGGTTCAGGCATTTGCATTGTGCAAATTTTGAATGTTTTGAATGTTAACTAGTATCTTCTGTTGTGTCTTAGGAAATACACATCCAAGCATTCTCCTCTCTGAGGACATGATGTAAATGGAGTTGAAGCTAACAGTAAAATAAAAAAAACCAAAGTTCACATTATCATCATTTTTATATTTGAAATGAAGATATTAAGTTTTTATAAAATTGCTTTTACATAGCTTTTGTTTT
>WAAB01024170.1:74867-97507 GCA_013389865.1 Piaya cayana | reverse complement strand
TTAGGATAGAGTTAATATTACCTTGCCTTAGATTGACACATATGTGTAGTAAAGTGATGTAAACAAGAACAGTTTCTAAATATTTTGTAACATTGTGCTACAATAGCCAAACACAGCAGGTGGGCATTTTACTGAACAATGTGGATAAGGTCACCACTAATGTATCAAACCCAGATCTGTGCGGTGGCACATAGCAGGCACTGGAAAGCGTGTAGACAGTGACCCAAACACAGCATTTTTCAAAATCAAAACAATAAAGCGAGCAGGTTCTGCAAATAAGCAGGATATACTGTGGAATGTAAAAGAATGATGACAAGATAAACAGCAGTGGGGACAGATGCTCTCTGTTTTGGGAGTGGGGTGAGCAGCTTAACAGCACTTGTCATGAATGAGAAAAATAGTAGGAAAAGACTGCCCTTCATTTCCTAATTCCCTTGTTAAAGTACCCTCAAGCCTGATGACCTTGTCTTTGAGACTGAGAACCACCCAGATCCATAGCTAACAGTGCTGAATATGCAGCATCAGGGCTCAAAAATATTTGCAAATGCAAAGATGCAAAACATTTATAGACAAAAAGTCTAAAAACTTTTGTAGATGTTTTAATACAATTATTGTAGATGAAATCTTCAACAAAGGGCAAACTACTTAACCTAGACTAACCTAAACAAGAAAAGTTTGAGATGAATTTACTCACTGGTATGTCATGTATTTATAAATAGTTGCAATATATACATTTGTATGTTGCAAGTGTATAAAATTTTGAGGTTTTATCATTTTGACATTCTAAGATCAGCGTACTCTGACTTTACAGATTTTTAGAGTACAGCTTCTAGTGAAGTTGTAGGTATATGTGATTCTCAAGCACACTAAAATTACATCCTAATATATTTGCAAAGAAACAATTACTCTAGCATTCATGGTCATTCTACTCCATGAGTAAAGTACTGTATGCTTCACTGTTCTGTTGCAGGTATTAAACACTTACATCAACCATTACACTTGTACCATCCTCTATTACAGCACAATATCATCCAATTTCTGTATATTCCAACCATTGCAACAGTCAAATAACATACACCATTTTCTCATCGTTGTTGTTCATGTGCGACATGTTCCAAAGTGTTATTACAGAGCAAAATATAGTACTGAAAACATTAATGCAAGAACAAACAGTACTACTAAATATATTCTTATACTCCACATGCTAGAAAGTGCCAGGGGCTTAAGAGATTTAAGAGTTCAGAACAAAGCAGAAATTTCCTTTTAATTGGTTCAGGCATTTGCATTGTGCAAATTTTGAATGTTTTGAATGTTAACTAGTATCTTCTGTTGTGTCTTAGGAAATACACATCCAAGCATTCTCCTCTCTGAGGACATGATGTAAATGGAGTTGAAGCTAACAGTAAAATAAAAAAAAACAAAGTTCACATTATCATCATTTTTATATTTGAAATGAAGATATTAAGTTTTTATTAAAACACTTTAACAGAGCCAGTGATTGCTTTTGTTGCTATTAACTTCAGTGCAGAAGCAAAGCCTCTGTTTGGCTTCTACTTGGCTTCAATGGTTTTTAGTTTGGATCCCTTCTTACTGTCCTGTCAGCATCAGCCTTGGAAGTTAGTCTCCTTATGACTAATATTACCAGAAAAATCAGCATGATCAGGACTATTGTACCAGATACACTTGCACTGAAACATGAACTTAGTGACTCCATCTTCTTCCCTAAAACATATGAAATAATCATAAAATCATTAACATTGGAAAAGACTTCTAGGATTATCAAGTCCAACCATTAGCCCAACACCACCATGCCTAATAAGCCATGTCCTAAGTGCCATATCTATGTGCTTTTTGAACACCTCTACGGATGGTGACTCCACCACTTCCCTGGGCAACCTGTTCCAATGCTTGACCACTCAGTTAAGAAATTTTTCCTAATATCCAATCGAAAACTCCCCTGGCACAAACTGTGGCCATTTCTTTTCAACCTAACCCTTGTTACTTGAGAGAAGAGACCAACATCCACTTTGTTACAACCTCCTTCCAGGTAGTTGTAGACAGTTGATAAGGTCCCTTCTCAACCTCCTCATTTCCAGGCTAAACTACCGAATTTCCCTCAGACACTCCTCAGAAGACATGTGCTCCAGACCCTTCACTGGCTTTGTTGCCCAAGTATAGGGACACTATCACATGCCTTCTTGTACTGGCCACACTGTTTCTGATACAGACCAGGATGCTGTTGGCCTTCCTGGCCACCTGGGCACACTGCTGGCTCATGTTCAAATGACTGTTGACCAAGAGCTGTTGACCATACTCTACCAAGCCTGTAGCATTTCATGGGGTTGTTGCGACCAAAGTACAAGACCTGGCACTTGGCCTTGTTAAACCTCATGAAATTGGCCTTGGCTCATCAATCCAGGCTGCCGAGATCCAACTGCAGAGCCTTCCTACCCTTGAGGAGATCAACAATCTCACCTAACTTGGTGTTGCCTGCAGACTTACTGAGGGAGTGCTCAATTCTCTCACACAGGTCATTGATAAAGATATTAAACAAGACTGACTCCAACACTGAGCCCTGGGGATCACTGCTTGTGACCGTTTGTCAACTGGATTTAACTCCATTCGCTGCAACTCTCTGGGCTTGACCATTCACCAAGATTTTTACCTAACAAAATGCCACCAGCTTCTCTAGGAGAATTCTGTGGGAAATGGTGTCAAAGTCTTTATTGAAGTTGAGGTAGATAATACATACGGCCTTTTCCTCATTGACTATATCACAGAAGGAGATCAATTTGGTCAAAGCAGGACTTAACTTTCATGAACCCATGCTGGTTGGGTTTGATCCCCTGTTTGTCCTGCACATAGTAACCATTAGCCCTAGTGAATGTCTCCCTATTATCTCCAAATTGTTCCTGGATTTGATAGAATTAGTCTCCAGACCTCTGGAACTAGAATGGAAGAAATTTCACTGGAAAATTTAGAGCTGCTTAATCCTTAAAAGGGGTTAAAATAATATCACTTTTTTCCTTTGTTAAAATCACTGAACGTGTCATTTCTGTGACACAAACAGAGGCCATGTATATTGCAGAACTAATTCCTTCTTTAGAGATTTTATATATTCCCTATTCAATAAATTATTAATGTTTCATGCCATTCATTTAGTGAAAAAAGGATGATGAGGAAAGGCTCTTAATCAGGAGGAGCCAGCAGGATAGCAGCTGGTTTATGTGAAAATTCCAGGATAAGAGAGAGGCATGAGATGGTGTCTTTTAGGGTGAATAATCCTGGCAGCCACAAATAAGATACAAAAAAAATTTCTTTACAGCTATATTTCTTCCTGAATGTTCTTTATGCTGATACCTTAAGCAAAAGTTTCAGAAGGTCATAAGCAGTTGTAATAGGATTTTAGGTACTCAACTGTAATATTGAGTGTTGTTAGAACTAAAATCAACAACGATAATAATACAACTCTCCAGTAAAGGTGTTTTTAAACCAGAAACTTTTTCTTGACATCCTCACACTTTTGTTTGTTTGTTTAGGTTTTTTTGTTTTTGTTTTTGTCTGCTAGGAAAAGAATACAAAATCTTAATCCCTTGTGTGAAAGTTATTTCACCTTGACTATGAGAAACAGAGATGAACTGGCCTGAAGACACTTCTCTGATTTACAAGTCAGGATAATCACCTGAGAGGTCAGAGAAGCTAGTTCCAGGTCTCTGCTCCCACAGCTGTTCTGGTTTGGTTTTGGTTTGCTGCTGTGCTGAAAATGCAGAAACAAAACTAAAACAGAAGGAAGATGCAATAGTGGAAAGTATTGTTAAATATAAATCCCTAAATATTTTGCTTTTAATATCATGTTCCACATATAAATCAACAGAATTATGTGCACGCTATACCATAGGATTTTACTAAACTATTACACCACAACTAGGTGTGCAAGTTCAGTGTGAAATAGGGGTTTGATATGGAGGTTTTAAATTTTGCACCGATTTGGCTGAACTTCTTATTGTTTAAATTGGGCTGTTTATTACAGTGGTTTGATGTTCAGAAGGAATTCATAGCATTGTGTTTTAGATTTGACAGAAGTATTACAAAACTGCTGAAATAATGAGCCCAGTATTGGCATAAAGGACTTTACCTGTCAAAGGAACAAGACTCTCCTGTACTATGCAAGAAACTTAACACTTAAAAATTGAAAAATTGATGTGTAAAGAGCTAGGAACTCTCATGCTTACCCAGAATAGATGGAATACTCAGTGCATCATTTGTCACAGTCATCTTCTCATAGTTAATACATGAGAGATGTTCTACAAATATGTTTTTCCTTTCAACATAATTTCTGTGAAAGCAGAAAAAAAATCAGTCTTGCTGCTTTCTCCCAGTGCCTTGACAGGAAAGTATTGTGGCTTCAGTGCTTAGGCGCCAATTAGGAAAATATTTCTCACTTAACAGTTGAAGTGTAAAGTAATGATCCTGTTATTTATTGCAGACACAGTCATCCATAGAACGATGGTTTGTGTGCCATAATCACCCAACAGTCCCAGTGTCATTATTGTCACTTAATACTCATAGTGTGTTCCAGAATAACTGCCCCAATGAGACCAGGACTCCAAAACTACGCTGTCAGATATAGTTGTGGCTTTCACATCCGTCAGTTAACACAGCTGTTTTAACATAACATAGTGTCTCAGAAGTGGTATGTGGCTTACTTTTCAGTCCCATATTGTCAACGGAACTGATGGAAACTACCAGAATACATCTGAAAGCTCAGTATCAATTTAGCCTGAAGTAAGTTTCAGAGTTATTTTTTGCCTGGAAAGAAACAATGCTTGCATGAATTCAGGTGGGTGGAAAAAATGATGAATTACTTAGAAGGTACATTTAGCCTTGTTTATCTGCACATATATTCTAAGTGCAGTGTAAAATAGAGGAAATGTTTAGGTAGTCCAACCATGTATGAGAAAAATAGGACCCTTCCAATGCCATACTTTTCTGTTTCTAATGCAAAAACGCTGTATGAATTCTATACTCATTTCCATATCAAAATGATGACTGAATAGAAACTCCTGCCTTTTAAATAAGACTTACATTATAAAATTTCTTTTGGAAATCTGCCAATTTCAATGGAATCAAATCTTTCTATAAGTCTTAGGGGGCACACGCAATCTCCATCCTGACAAGAAATGTAATTTTGCAGGCCAATTAAATTGTTTCTGACAAATTCAACAATATGGAATTTCCTTTAGTTAAATATGCTCTTTAAAGTGTTCTTAAACAAATGAAAGCAAAAAAATCAAAATCTTACATAGCAAAACCACAGGTCAGGTTTGTTACAAAGCCTTTCCCTTTGGTGAAAATTAAAAATGTGATTTATTACTTCTAGCCATAAATAACTAAGGCACCAAAACCTAGGATTGTTTTGTTTTCTTATATTTCCCTTTGATTGTGCAGAGCTTTCCTGGATCAATAAATAATTAATAGAAGGATGTAACTCACTGTAATTCCACTGAGATACTGTTCACTAAATAACATAGACCACTAATTACTGAGTCTTCTTAAAAGAAATTTCAGTTTCATTTTTTTTGAAAGTAACCACTGTACTTTAAATGTCAAATCATAAACTATTCTGATGTTAAAAAGAGCTCATTTGTCCATCCAGTCACACAGACCTAACAGATATCCTAGTCCATATTTCCTCTTATTTGCAGTTTTATTTTAAATAAAAAATACCTTAAAAGATATAGCTTAAATGTAACTTACTATTTCTATGAACAAAAAAATGTAAACTATATCAGGCTGACTCTACCCTTTAGTACCCTTAAAACATTCAGTGTTTCCTGTATTACGTTGCTTTGCATAGTACTTTGTGTCCTCACAAGCAATGTATAACATGCAGTTGCAATTGTGAGACAGCACCTTAACCATGTAGAACATCAGTGATGTTGATGTGTTCATGCTATTTCAAAGCAGGTTTTGCTCACGTCAAACACACCAAAACAAAAAAAAACAGCCTGTGAAACTAATTTCTGTGTTGCCTTGACACCCCTAAAATACCACTTCTTTGTTGTGCTGCTAAAGTGAGGCACAGAAGTACAATCAAGAGCTTGGAAAGCAAGGAGGAGCATCTACAACGTATTTTCTTGCTCTGACTGTGCCCATATTGAAGAGGTNAAAGCAAGGAGGAGCATCTACAACATATTTTCTTGCCCATATTGAAGAGGCAGAGCACAACATTTTCAGGCATGTGATTTGTGTGACAGAGGCATTGCCAGGGATGATTTTTGTTCAGAATTGCAATTCACCCACAGAGGAAAATTCCCAGATGAATGCATATGAAAAAATAAGAAAAACATGAAAGATCCTTTACCAACTAATTTTCACATTCTGTGTGACTGAGTCAGTATCTTAAATCTGGTGATAAGAGTCTTCACAACATTAGCTCATTAACTATATCACAAATTTAATATGAGGTGGAAAAAATATTTAACACTGAATAGCCTATAAGATTATTCAATAATTATCAGTATTTTTAGTTGACTTTAACTCACTGTGGACTTTAAAGGCAACAGGATGAAAGATATCGTAATGTACTTTCTAGTCTATTTTCCACCAAATTTGGTTCCTATGTCAGTTAATTCCACACTCTTGAGTGAACTCTTAGGTCTTCTCTCCTGCCCTAGACAGATGTATTCCTATTACACAGCACATCAGTGTGCCAGAATATCAAAACTGATAATAATTTCCTCATGCTAGTGGCAGCATTTGGCTGGCTGCAGAGCTTCTATGAAATACAAGCTGTCAAAGTTCAACATGATTTTTCCTTCATTTTCAACCAAGAATATTTCCTTGGTTGAATAATCAGACAGTTGATTGCAATGTTATCACTCATTTCAGTGCTACTCGTTGCTAATGCATTCACCTTGGGCAGCTATTTGTGCAGAAAAGAGAAATGAAAGTTTAGAGAAGTCCTTGTTATTAGGAAAAATCCCTTGGTTCTGATGCCAATGGTATAACACACCTGAATTTTTAAAGCCATTAGAAATAAAAGCTACTTTACATGCCTCTAGTATTGCATAGTTCCTTAAAGTTCAGTTAATGACTTCACTTGATTTTGGCTCTTGGTATTTAGCAAAAATCAAATATCCGTGAGAACAGAATGACAGGCCGTGTATTCCAGCTAAAACAATGTGTCTGCATTAATCCATTGCAGCAATAAGTAGTAAGCACAGCAACTGCTGATGCTGAGACTCAAGCTGAACCAAAGTCTAGACAGCTATCAATGAACCCTGTCTACACCTGATGAACAAAATACAGAGCAACGCTAGGAAGCCCCATTTCCCAGTGTGTGACCATTTTCTTTAAACACCTAGGCAAGAAAATATGTATTGAGACTTACCACTACCTCTTCTCACAAACAACTGATCTTTATAAGATGCATTTCTCTGAAAGAAATGAAAAATCCTCCCAAGTTTGTTTGAACTGCTAATGGCTTAGCAATTTTAGAGGGTTTTTTAATGCTATTGTTGCTATGGTGATTTGCCACTAGCTGCAAGCAGGTACTTTCAGCACCGGTTATATTCCTACATCTTACCTGTCAAAGGGGTGCCAGGCCAGCATGTTTGGTGTGATAAGCTACTGTTTTTCTACTGTGAGCCACAATTCTCAGGTAATGCAATGCTGGCAATGCTGTCACTATTTGTGCAATATGCCTTCTCTCTCACATTCTCCAGTGACAACAATTACACTGGAATTATGTGCTCCAGAATGAAGGCTGCAGCCTGCCCAGATCCTTGTGGGTTTATTGTTACTGTTTGATTTGTTCGTCAATCACATAGTTGTTGTTTTTCTTTTCTATTTTTTTTATACTTTTCCGTGTTACAAAGAAGTTACTATTAGGCTAGTAAGATTTTGAGGAAATTTGTTGTGGATTAAAGCAATAATCTGCAACAGAAACCCAGGGGAAAAGATTTGATTTAGAGAAGTGCTTCTGTAGCAAACAGTTGCATTCTAAGGGTCTGCTCAGGCACACTTTTACTGAAGCTAAAAGGAAGCTGATAAGAATGAGAATTTCTTGATTTTTCATGTCTGAAAAAATTTTATATAGATAGCCATGTTGGCAATGAGATTTGACACTGTGTTGTTGAGCAACACAAACCAAAGTAGGAGAAAGCAACTTCAGGAAGCTGTACTAAACTCATGCAATTAAATATCCTTTTCATTTTGTCCACCAGTGCCTGGCTGCCAACACCAAAAAATACTTAGATAAAACAGTGAACATTAAATATAACAAAAAAATTGTTTTCAGAAAACTTTTTTTGATAACAGTCATTAAATCCTATGGAACTTTGTGGTTTAAATAACAAGTATTCCACAAAATATACAGTGTATTGAGTATTCATTCACATGCACATAGATACAGGTTACAGATGAAAGTAGAACATTATCAACCTGACCTTTTCTTATATAAAGAAATGGTGGAGAGGAGTGAGTTCTCCATGCCTTCATTTCATTTCTTTAAAAGTGTTAAGGATGAATTGCCTCCTGGGAAATTCAGAAGTAGTGTTCTCAGCAGTCTGATCTCACTGAAACCACTCACCAACATCTTTTCTGGTCATATAGTTGCAGTGAAAAACAAGAGAAAAAGTAGAATAATAGAAGGACTTGCTTACAAGCAGAAAGGAAGCAGAAAGAAATCCCATAATCCTATTTTCTTACAAAGAACATTTAATACTGTGTTTTTTCAATGTGTGATTGAAGTTTCTTGGACTATCTCTAAGGGCTCCATGAAAGCAGACAAAGAAAGAAAATCTACTAGTGCAGTTATAAGGGCTATGCACAGAGAATAAACTGTTCATCCCTAAATCAGAGAAGCTAGAAACTTGCTGGCTGAGTGAGTGAGAAAAGACAGGAATGTGCAGTCACAAATCTCCAGGCAGGTTGCAGAGTCAGAGTGTCATTCTGGTTGCAGGGAAAAACAAAGGCTTCGCATAATGAGGATAGAAATACTGGAAATGAAAACTTAAAAAAAAAAAATATCACAGAAACATGTCAGTAGAAACCAAAATACTGAGAACATCTCTGCCCTGTAGCATCCTTTCGCCTAGCAGTTTTTCAGGAGAAGAGACCTGTAATAGAGTTTGGATGTATCAGTCTTGGGAAATGATTTCAGATCAGAAGGTAAAGTTCACAGGTATGCATCAAAATTTAAAGTTATACAGAATATACAAGATGCACTTGAAAAATTGTGTTTATGTAATAAGGAAGATTTTTTTTTTCTGCATAGTTAACAGATGTAGATGGATGAAACTACAGAGTATGAGTTAGTTTTATCAGGGGAAAAGTTAATCAGAATTTATCTGTGCAGCCATGAAAATAGTCATAATTTTTTTAATTTCACTGAGCTATTAATTTCCTTTACCTCTTAAAATAAACCAATATCTACATCAAGAAATTATAAAATCCATGATAGTTAATCTGTGGAGAGTATTTGCTTAGAGCATTCTGATTGATCGTATAAGAAATGCTTCTTGTCAAAAGTTGTTGTTCTTCAACTGAATTAAGGAGTTTTACATTTAAATGAAGTATTATAATTTTAATAAAAATATGAAGAACAAACATTGTCCTATGAAGTGAATAACAGCAACAGAAGTCAGTGTTTCACATTTAATCAACTCTAAGTGTACAACAATTCATGGCATTCTCTTAAAGTCATTTCAATGCATGTCACAGGCCACATTCTCAAGCTCCACTTGTAACAGATTATACATAGCATGCAAAAGGCAGCCAGTTTTGAACTCTAGCATCACTGTCCTTAAGGAGCAGCAGGTTGAGATATGGATCTGTAAAATCAAAATAATTTTGTAAGACTCACGTTTTTCTTCCTTGCTCTAATAACATCTAGGTGTCTGCATGATTATCTACAGCTGATATAAGACGTTTGGCTTTTTTCAGTTTGAAGCTTCAGTAGATTCCATCTTGGAATACTGTTTTACTTGGACAAAATTTTTTACATCAAGAATATGGTTAAATTTTCTTCTTATAAGTCTATGGTTTGCCATGCATTGGGTAGATCTTCCTAATTACAATAGGCACAATTTATAATGAGCTTCATTCATGTTGCATTATGATTACATTAGGAACCGGATATCAGAGAATTTGTTCACTGCCTGATGTGGTTATCTGAGCTGTGTTAACTGAAAGAAGACTGAAGTGAAAAAAGACAATGTCTCTGACTTTAATCCTTGCTAACAGATGGACTTAGTCTCTAACAGACCCTTAGAAAACTGTCATATGGTCACAAAACATTTATAGCCTTAGGAATAAGGTTGCTCAACTATGCTTTGTGAGAACTAACAAGTAACAAGATTTCTTTTTTCCTATATTCCATTTTAGATGTTTGCTATAGCATTATATAAAACCCTTTTATGCTGTTTCATAAAAAAATATGGTTTGCTGGGCTTTCTTAGACTCCCATTGGTGTATATTTTGCTGAGTTATTGTAGCTCATGGACCATTATTAAAAAATGAGACACCACAAGATTACATTCAAAATTTAGCATTAAAAGTAGATAAACACAGACTAAAAAATTGTGAGGCAAAATTCCTCATTAGTATTGGTTGAATGAATCATATTCTAAAGCCAATTGTGTGTTGTTTATTGGCTATGCTTCTTTGTTGATAGGATTAGCAAACAAATTGCTAAATAAATCTCCCTTGAAATAAGAATGCATAAACTTACTATAGTGCTTTGTTGGTTTATTTCTTCATAATTTTAACTTCTGAAATTTCTTTACAAGAACCTTCTTCAGGTAAAGAGAGCTTTTGTTTGAGTTTTTCTTTCAGAATAATACACTACTTTTTAATGTAATGTACGTTTGTTCCAAAAGCAAGGGAATGGAATTTAGGTACCATCTGTTGCAGAGAACAAGCAAGAGAGAAAAACACTATTTTCAGAGGGGTCAGGTATTCTTTCCATCTATGCAGTATCAATGCACAGGAAGTATAAGAAACATCCAGAGACTGGTAAAACGGTAATCTTATGTATTATCCGTTTCTAGATGTGTGAAGAATCATCTTAGTGATCTTGATGCGTGTGTAGACACTGGACTTGACTTAAGCTGGCTTAGAGGACTTCCTTGTACAGTTGCAACAGTGCACAGAGGATTTAACACTTTTAACTCTAACAAATGCAACCTTGCAATGTTTGGAAATCCACAGTTTTCCCTGACCCCATTGTGCTTTCTCTTAATTTATTGTACAGTGCAAGAAGTTAATTGAGAGGACTGGATAAGGAAAAATGGATGGCTAGTGGAATTTCTTACTGATGGAGAGACAACGGAATGGAAAAGTATCACTTATCCTTTGGGGAGTATAGCTCAAACTCTGCAGACAGAATTGACCTCTTTGATGAGAAGTACATACACACTTATATATTTATTACATTTTAGAATGGGCAAGGTAGGAAAAAATGTCAAAAGAAGTGTTAGATCTCAGATAGAAAATAATAAAAACCAAGTCTGTTTTCTTTGTGTTTCTTTTCTTTCTGCAGGAAGGATCCTAATGAAAGCATAGACTATATGGATGATATAGCTATTTAACATCTTCACCGTTCTAACTCCATTTGCCAAATACGAAAAGCCAAACATCTGTAGAGTCTTTGAGATCAACACATGACCCACAAAGTAGAGTATATTAGCACATATAATTTTACAAGCATATAACAAAGAAGAATATATAAGCACATATAATTTTGTCTTTCCAGTGGCTGCAGAAGCTGTAACTTTTGGGTAACATCCAGTCGCACAAGGAATTTTTGTCAAACAGTAGACAACATCCCCAAATTCTCCCAGAGTCAGCTATTGGACTGATTGATTCCTTATTGCATGTCACAGAGGATGAACAGAAAAATGCTTTTCCCCTGGGTTAAACATAGGGAAAATAAGTTCTTTATGCAATGATATAACTTCTACATACTTAATATTGTACTATACATTTAGTTAGAGGTTTGTCACTCTGTGTAATGTAACAGGTCTCCTTTAAGCAGCATTTTTTGCCATTAAAACAATAAAATACACTCAGTTGCAGTGAGCCAGTGGCCCAAATACTGGCATTCAAAGACGAATGTAACTTTCCAGAAGGGAATATAAATGGAGCACACCTACTATGAAAGGTCAGAAAACTGCTCAGAAAATCTAAATTAAGGTTCCAAGGCTACTTATTGGTACAGTGGACCAAATTAGATGCTTCCAAGTAGAAATCTTGAAAGTCTTCACGGTGAAAGGATAATGAACCTGTGTGAGTGAGAAGTGCTAAGTACAAGATGCATTTAGTTGCAACCCTTCTGACAGCTTGTTTGTGAGTCAGGCTGCATTTCTTTCAGTCTGTGTCCATGCAGCCTGGCATTTCTAAAAAGATAATTATTCACCTGAAAAGAGGTGAGGCTTTTCATAGCATAGAAACAGCATAAAGTAGCCATTTTTGCTTAGAAAATCATGCCTAGGATGACCTAGATTAAATTCCTGCCATAATCTGCTCAGAATTCACATACCTTGACAGTGTTTTAACTGTTGCGGTTTTTTGATGGAGTATGAGGAGAGAGAGAAGGAGCCTTAATAATTAAACTATCTAAGAATGGAACCAAAGTACAAAATTGAAAAATAACCACTTCTTTCCTGGTGAGAAGGATGTTCAGAGTCAAAATGGCAGCCCGATAGTCTAGTCCCTGCTACTAAGAATGTGTGTGAACACATATTCCACTGTCCCTAAAATAAAGAGCACGTTTGTGGTAATGTCCAGCCATCAACTGCTTCTAGAGTGTGGTACACTACCCTGTAGGGAATACAGAATGTACTACTGAGCAGTACATGTACGTTGTACACATGAATAACATATACACACATGTTATATACATGCATAATCGCAGAATCACAGAGTGGTTGTGGTTAGAAGGGATCTCTGGACGTCATCTGGTCCAACCCACCTCCTCAAGCAGTTTCACCCTAAACTGATTGCCAAGAATGAAGTCCAGGCAGCTTTTGAATATGTCCAAGGAGGGAGACTGCATAGCCTCTTTGGGCAACCTATGGCCGTGCTTGGTCATTGTCACAGAAAAAGAAAGTGTTTCCTTATGTTCAAACAGTCTCCTATATGTATAAAAAATATATGCAGGAAGTAAAAAATACATCAGGTTTAGTTGTATCTCAGGTTGGCTAAACCATATAAAATTGAGAACCTCTGATGATCCCGTGAGTGTCCTTTATCCCAAAATTTCAATCTTAGAAAGTTTCAGAAAAGTATATATTCTTTCCTGTCTTCCCACAGATCAAGATTTTTTCTAATAACCCTAAATGAAAAAAAGACTAAATAGCATGTTAATTAAAAGCCTTCTTCAAGTTCAGAAGTAAAGCTGAAGGATTTTGAACAACTGTGAGCAGAAAAGAGTTTAGAATGGAAAAACTTACACACAACTTTATTTACAGTAGTTCCTAGTATACCTCCGGATGATTAATACTGCTTATCAGATAAGACACACAGAGAATAACAAGGAGCTTTTCCTCTGAGCAAGAAATTTATGCATAAAACCAATCATGAACACATCCTGTATTCAGCTTTGACTGGTATCAGATAACTTAAAGATCCAGAATTTCAAACCTCTTTTCCTGCCTAATTTAGGATGAAATGTTTAGGATGAAATCTAGATCTTTGTTTTATCATTTACTATATACTATACATTTATTTCTATCTTTCATCATAGAAGAGGAGGGAGGAGGGAAAAATAGTAAAAGAATGAGGAGAGAGTGATTATCATAAGGAGATTTATCTGAGTTTCCTCACTGAGTCATAATTTCTGAATGTATCTTCATTTCAGTGAATTAATTACTCAAACCAAATTGAATGATAAACTCAGTCAAATATAAAAATGCAGAGCACAGTAGTTTTTAATCTTTCTGCGGTTCAGTCTTTTATAGATCTTTGTTGCAAAACAGGCCTACTTTGTTTTCCTCTGTTTATGAAAATTGTGAACAAAGTAGAGAAACAATAAATAATCGCTGCAGCTGTTGCTAGTTGAAGTGTCACGATACACCTTTCAAATAATACACAATATTAAATTTTCTGAAAGAATTAGACTGCAGTCTAAACACAAACTTCAGTGACTTTCAATCTAGAATTTAAAAACAACGACCAGAGATTGCTATTATTCTTTACAAATGTTTATCATGTTAAGTTTTTCTCTTGTGCATTGGAGGATGTAATAACCCAGCCTCTCATTTAAAATCCATCAGACCCTTCCGTCAGTTAGAAATATGAATCGTCTTCATTAATAAATAATTACTATAGTACATATTTGAAAAAGTACACACTAGATATGAATTTCTAGTTCAAAGCACTGCAAAAGGTGTTCATATAGATACTGACTTACAAGTATCACATATAATAACAAAGTAGACTTTGATATCATTATAAATCACATCAAAATGCTCTTTCAAGCACCATGTTTTTGACCTTAGCATAACATCTCACTTAGAAGTACAGCTCAAGAAACATTTTTTATTTAAAATCTAACAAGTCCTTGCTATAAACTAGTTCCAGCAAATTACCAGAGTTACTGACCTTTAAACAAAGCTAGAAAGTGAGAAGCACAAGTCAAGGTCAGAGTTCTCATGTTGTGCACATTGTTCAAAAGGCCTTTTATGACTCATCCTAACATCTTTGACAGAGTACAACTTTGACTGAGCAATCAACAGATGAGGAAAAAAACAGGGGCAAAAATTAAATATATCATGTTTTATTACCTGAACAATTTTAAAATTTAGATGTTTTCCTGTGAAAGAAGAGTTAAAAAATAAGCATCTGAGGTACAACAATTAGGTTAATCATGACTTGATTTGCCATCAGAAATAAAGTGGTTCAACTTCCTTCCTCTCACAGTCCACAGTCTTCAACAAGAACTCAGTAACTGATAGTCGGTGCAATGAGAAAATTGAGATTTGAAGGAAATTACCATATTGGTGAAAGCTCAGTGGGATGAATGGCAATGCTGGAAAGGGGGCAGGCAGTCTGTGCTCCACCTCTGAGGTAAATCTAATAAAGTTGTCTAAGAATTGGCTCTTGGTGGACACTCAGGAGAAGACATTCCCAGTATTAAGCCATTACTTTGACATGGTACTCATGGGGGCTTCTGCAAGTCTTTTGAGAATGTTGTCAGTCATAGGCCTCTTAAAGGATAGTCTGACTGTGCACTTCTGGTTTGTGTGTCCTTATGAGTAGGATCATAATATAGCCAGACAAATGACCAAGCACACGTCTGGTTAGTGAGGTGAGCTGCCACATTGCAAAACTTACAAAGCCAGAAGCTATGTTAGTACAACCTGATGAATCCTCTGAGAGCAGATGTGAAGAAGAGTACTGTGCTCCTTTCCTCCTTTGTCTCCTCTCTCTCAACTCCCCCAAACCCCAAAATATGAGAATCTTGAAAAAAAGGATCAATCTATTTAATAATGGCCACAAGACATTCCTACAATATATACTATGCATGATCATTAAGACATTTTAAAGCACCAGGATCTCTACTTCACTTTTCCATGTCATTGTCCAGATGGGAATTAAGCATACATCCCAGATATCAAAAAAATGATAGTCAACAGGCCTGGAACGCATAACACAGATGAAACTTGGATACATCAGTCTGCAGCATATGCCAGTTAAAATATTGTTGCCTGATGCATCATTAATCTCACATTTTGCAGTCTGTGGCCACAGGTATGAAAACTGCATTTCCTTCACTTTAGAGATGCAGGAATATTTCTGTTCGTTCATGCATCTCTTTTGAATACTTTTTCAACAGGTGTTTGCATGCAGGTACACAGGGTAATTCTTATTTAGGTATGTTGCCTGTCAGTCACTAAACTGCTATTAGAAAAAAAAAAAAGACCTTATTATGGGACCCAGATTATTATTTCTTTTAATTATATATTCCCAAATGGTACTGGTAAACTAGCTCTGGGTGTCCCTGCTTCAGCAGGGGGTATGACAAGATGACCTCCAGAGCCACCTTCTATCCACAACCATTCTGTGAAATTCCAGTGTCTTTCCCATGATGAGTTACCTGCAGCCTGTTGTCTACACAGGTATTTCTTCACACAAGAGTAGAGTTATTTAGTCAAGTGCCTTCTAAAAGCAGATGTTCTTTTATATACTCTGTATTCTAGCTACTCATGCTCAAAGAGTGAATTGCTTTTCTTCTATCCTGCTCACAGACAAAGAAAATCCTCCCTTTGATTCTGCTTGTGCCTTTTCTCTGTTGCTTGTCAATAGGAAAAATTGTCCTGCCTTTCTCTCTTTCTCCCCTTCATGTCAGTCATCAAGGTCTTTGAAACCTCTGTCTCTTATTGAAGTAGTATTCCAAATATTTTCTGTAATGTGACAACCTCTATTGGAAATCTTTTTACAGTTCTCTAGCAGAGTAAGCAATTCTCACTTGTTGCAGGAAAGGAAGGCTGGCCATCTTCACTGTTGGAAGTATTCGTTATTAAAAAAAAAGAGTTCCAGAAAACAGTTGGTTCTTTCTTTGTAGTTTTTCTCCTCACAACTGTGGTTACACTTTTATTTCAGTTTAATTGTTTTGGTTGTGTCTTTTTATGCCATTCTGTACTATTGACACCAGGGCAGATACCTCTATAAAGAGGAGAGGAATGTTAAATCAACCAAAATGTTGGGTTACTACTGGCACTGATCTTGTCCACGTAACCCACCAGATTTATCTTTGCTGTAGACATTACTTCACAAACTGGTAAGAATTTACAAAGAGAAGGCTGAGGTACACAACAACTTTTTTACCTCAAATTCCACTGTCAACCTTTCTTCCCATACCACTCAAACAGATGAATCAAAGGGCAGAGCCTTCTGTGATGGAGTGACCACACCAGTGAACAATAGAAGAGCTATGGTTGTCATCTGTCTGGACTTCTGTAAGGCCTTTAATGTGGTGTCCCACAACATTCTTCACTCTATATTGGAGAGATTTGGAATTCATTGGTTGACTGTACTAACTGAGAGCCTGTGTTAACCTTATAAGACAAATACAAGGTCTTGCACCTGGATCAGGGCAACCCCTGGTATTGATAAATGTTGGGGGATGAAGGGATTGAGAGCAGCCCTGCCATGAAGGGCTTGGAGGCATTTCTGAATGAGAAGCTGGGTATGAGCTGACAATGTCCACTCACAGCTCGGAAAGCCAAGAGTTTCCTGGGATGCATCACAAGAAATGGGGATGACTCTCCCCTTGTACTCTATTCTGATGAGACTCCACTGGTAGTATTGAGTCCAGCTGTGTCTTTCCTCAGCACAGGAAGGAAATGAACCTGTTGACATGGGTCCAGAAAGGACTGTAATGATGATCAGAGGGATGGAACACTTTTCCTGTAAAGAAAGGCTGAGAGATTTGACCTTGTTCAACCTGCAGAAGGGAAGGCTCAGTGGAGACCTTATTGTGGGTTTTCAGGGCTTATAAGAAAGACAGGGACAAATTTTTAAGTAAAGCCTGTAGCAACAGGACAAGGGGTATATGGTTTTAAACTAAATGAGAGGCAAATTTAGACTAGAGATAAGGAAGATATTTTTTACTATGAGGGTGGTGAAACACTGGAACAGTTGCCCAGTGAGATGATAGATGCCCAATCCCTGGAAACATTCAAGATCAGGATGGATGGGGCTCTGAGCAACCTGATCGAGTTGAAAATGTCCCTCTTCACTGCAGAGGGGTTGGATTAACTGACCTTTAAATGCCCCTTCCAATCCAAACTATTTTACAAGTCTGTGATTCTACTTCTCAGATATTCAGTTTTAGGTGTTGTGTTGGAGCAAATCCAAGCTCTGTTGATGATGAAAGGCACGTAGAGCTGCAGAAGCAGGGGCAATATGCAGAACTCACTGTCTGCAATGCCAAGAGTAAGTAAAAATATTTGGCACAGCTGGCAAAACTGCTTGATTTGCATTTCAAAGGGAAAATTGAAGTCACACTTCCATTAACTTGGGATCTGCAGCTTGGAGTTCCTCTCGCAGGCACTTCATGTGATTGAGGGACATGAATTGCACACCAGACTTTCCACAATCCTACATTTGTAAGATTTTTGTGGAGTTCTTTCCTCCTCTTAATATAATTTGAATAAGAGCCAAAAGAATGACAGCCTTACTATCACCTGGATTCAGAAAAAGTCACAAGTTTTAGTCCTTGATATATAGTCTATTCCAGTACTATATTCCTTGTATCCTACATTTGCTCAAAGTGTAAAAATATAAAACCAGTCCAAGTCACATGAGCATGATTTTAGCCTTCAAGCTACACACCCATTTTGAAAGAAAGTCCTTTAAAATGAAAACCTTCAAATCCTGAGTGGAGAAAATTACCTCCTCGGGGCACTTTGTAGACCTCTGAAACCCTGGAAAAAGAAAAGGAAGGATTGAAATCTTTTTTTTTTTCTCTTATGTTTCCAGCTGGCAAGTCTGGCAAGTTAAGTCTACATTTAGCTGAGTGCAGACGCTAAATCAGTAAAAATTCTCTGCTCAGGAAACACTGCTCATGGCGCTCTGTGTTTAAGAAGGAGCATATGCATTCAGGCCCATGGCTTGCAACTTAGGCTATGTGAATATGCCTTAAAAGGAGTATTCCAGATGACAGCTGCACCTTTTATTTAGTGAAATTAACTAGATGTGTCTGCTAAAGAAAGTCTCAGAGCTTTCTCAGTAGACCTACAAAAATCTTGTCTAACACAACAGACAAATGAGAGCAGACTAGTTTCTTTGTGCAATCTTATTTATTATACACCTTATTTCAAGCAGTTTCTACGTATTGCAAAATGTTGATGTTCAAAGTAAAAATTAAGAAATACTCAACATCTCCTACATTGTCAAATAAATCCCCACAGACTATGAGACAGATAAACTTGTTCATTACAGAAAAGTCTCCACGTAGTTAGCATGTAGACCAACCTGATTTCAGGCAATTTATTAAAAAGTAGTTAAGCATCTTAAATGCATCCTTAGATACTGCGTTATCATTTTCTACCTAAGGAGTTGAAAACTTAATCGCAAGCAAAGGAAAAAGTGGAGGAGTTAATAATATACACTTTAATCATAGAATCATAGAATAACCAGGTTGGAAGAGACCCATTGGATCATCAAGTCCAATTGATCTAATTTCTAATTTAAAGAACTAGACAGGAATGTCAACAACAGCAATAAGTAAAAGATTTGTGCTTTTAGGTAAGAAGAGAAGGTATTGACATCACTCCTAATACTCAAGAAACTCTACAGCAATGCAGAGAAACAGTGTGAAGTGCAGAGCCATAAGGCCTGATGATTTCCCTACCAAAGCAGCATCATTTTCTCCACAGTATGTACTCATTAATCTTGATCCAGTCTGGATTTCTCTCCTAAATGATGACGAGTTTATGCATCCTTTGGGAAACTCACATGGCTAAATCAGTCAGAATACTGGAAAGATTATGCAATATTAGAGTAACTGGTAGTGCAACAGAAAATCTTACATACCTCATTTTAAAGTCACTTTTACTTGTTGACTCTACCCAATCCTAAATTATTTCTACTCTTGTAGATATCAGTACCACTGAAATGACATTGGACTCTGTATATTCTTTCATCATCTTCAGCCAAATAGGATACTTTTTAAAAAATGGTGTTTTGTGCTTTAAGCTAGCAAAGTGTGTGGCTTTAATCTTTATGTTTTGGAACATCAACAGTTTCTACACACATAAGTTTTAAAAGCAAGTATCACAGTGAGGTTTCTGATAAAGAATTAGTACTTCTTACAAAGCTACAGAATTGCTCTTAGCTACAACTTAACAAATGTTTCAATTTATTGTCATCTCTGGCATTTTAAATTACTTTTAATAGAATCATAGAATCACTAGCTTGGAAAACACCTTTGAGATCATCAAGCCCGATCGTACCTGTCCACTACTAAATAGATTTCTCCAAACTTCTTTCAGGTTATAGCCTTTCAAAGGCTGAACTTCAGTTTAAATTGAAGGAAGTCGCTCAAATGATTTCATCATAACTGAATGAAAAGGTGTTTTACCTCCATGATTACAGGCAGCTTTATTATGCCTAGAAAAAACTTAGAGAGAGGTAACTACAGATTTTACAAAAAGTCTTGAACTGACTAGCCTTTTTGAAATAAAGGTGCCGAAATGTCTTTTTTTTCCTTCTAATTTTTATTATTCCTGGCTGTTTGTGTTATTCTTCTACCTTTTTTTTTGTAATTTATTTTCTGATTTGATCATTGTGGGGAGTATTATTGCTTTGGTTCAGTTTTTGTTTGGTTTTGGTTTTTTATTTTTCATTGTGATAATTAATGTATTTCTAAAACTAGTCTCATTTTAACTATAAAATGCAACTTCTCTAATACTTTTTCCTTTAACAGTCTTCAAGATTTTTTGCTCTCTTGCAAAACAGAGTTTAATAAATTAGTAAATTTGTTTATTAATGTCCTCTGTTTGTGTTCTACTAATCACTTAGATTTGAATGACAATGGCCCAGAAGCCTGTGTAAAAAATTTCTTGACCTCAATATGTTAAGTATAGTATTGCTTAAAAGGTACCAGACTATAATAAAGTCTTCAAGTTCTTAACTTTGTCTTTACATATACAGCTTCAAATTACTGTCACCTTTGCCACTTCTTTGTTCTAGGAAAATTCTACTAGCCATTCACTAACTAGAAATGCTATTGCAAGTTTCTCCTGCATTTTCTTCCAAACTTACACTCATGCTTCCAGATTTATTTTATTTTTCAAGACACTCTTATTTTATCTTCTCTGTTGGCCTTGGTAGAACTGATTTTTTTTTTCCTGCTCTCTCTACACTTGCCTCATTTAAGTACTTTTCTAATACAAATAGAGTAGAAACTGGAAGATGAGCTGTTATGAAAAGAGAAAATAGGGTAGAATTTTTTTACAGTAGAAACAATGGAAAATCATAATTTTATGAGAGCAATAAATAATTTTTTTTTCTTTTAAATGTATTAGTGAAAAATAAAAAGAGTAAGAGGTGGGATGCAATTATTAATGGTCAAATACTTGTAGCATTTACCACAAATCCCCAAGCAGCCCATGAATGTCTAATCTTTGCAAACACAAAATGGTTGTAAGGATAGCAATGCTATTTTACTTTTTTTTCTACTTCTGTAATAAGTTAATAGTTATTAAATTAATGTAATCAGGTAGTTGAATACTGTTGATCCATTAAAAATACAGAAGCTAGCAGAACAGTGGTTTAGAACATTAGCATAACAGGGAGCTGAGCACCATGTCTTCTCACCCATTCACCACCTTGTATCAAGAGATTTATTTTTCCCCTTTTGTGTCCTTTATAAAATCATGACTTTAGAGTAAGTTATGATGTTGAAAAAACACAGTTAGTTATGGATGGTTGCTTAACTTGTCAAAACAGCTTAAGGCAAATGAAGCCTAACCATATTGAAATATTGGTCTGCTTCATCACAGTACAAGCCAATATATAACCATAGATGAAAACTGAATAATGATAATTGAATGTCAGAACTTTGTGTTATTATACAAAGATCAGTGGTGGTGTTTCTGACATAAACTCGAATAACTTTAGCAGGACAGGACCTTGAAAAAATGTATTGTCAGGCACTCAGTATCATTCAACTCTTGTTGGAAGAACCCATAGCCTTTATATGCCTCAGGAGAAGGGCTCTGAACACAGATTTCTCTGTCTGAATCTTAAATGCCCAAGTTTCNTATTTAGTATAAATATCTAGTATTATATCCTCTGTGCTGTATCTAAAGGAGATTGCCCCAAGAATATACAGTGATTATTTGTTGTTAATTTCTGATTAAATAAAAAAATTTAAAAATGCTGTACTGGATTTCAAACTTTTTCTTACCCTTTGCGTTTAAAGAGTGGAAAACCTTTCTTGGCTTTTGAAGGCACTGAGAGCTAGAGGCACAAAGACTTCTTGAAACTGAAGTCTTTCATGTTTGAATTCCCTCAGTCCAAGATAGACTCTCCAGCCCTTTGCACAGCTGTGAATCTGTCTCTGACTGACATACAGGTCTTTTACATATTCTGTATTTTTACTTCCACAAGAGCATTTCACACTTTAATGAAAACAGCATACCAATTAGCAAGCTAGTATAAGAGTATTTGCATGTTTTGAATTAAACCCCCAAAAAATAAAAAGGAAAATGAGGTCTGTTGAGATCGTATTTTGACAGCTCTGTGCATCCTAATCTGTTAGATGAAGACAATGTATTTTACAGTGTCTTCAACACAGAAACAGAGGTTTCAAAGATACTAACAACTTATATCAGAAATATTAAATAAAAGGTATAGGAACAGTTCATTCATCCACTTCCTTATAGCTTACCTCCATGCATCTTTTAACTTCCAGTCAGTTCTCAGTGGGATGGATAAAAATTTAAAAGACCTACTAAAAATACTAAATATCTCTATGAGAAAATAGCTACAGTGAGAAGACATTTGTGTGGAAATCAGGGCAACTACATTTTGGAGTCAAAGTCAATGAGGCATGGAAACACACCAGAGTTCAGTTATACCAGCTACAGAAAGAGTATTCCACCCTACGATGAGTCTTAGATCAT
>WAAB01024170.1:27271-73868 GCA_013389865.1 Piaya cayana | reverse complement strand
AAGGCAAATGAAGCCTAACCATATTGAAATATTGGTCTGCTTCATCACAGTACAAGCCAATATATAACCATAGATGAAAACTGAATAATGATAATTGAATGTCAGAACTTTGTGTTATTATACAGAGATCAGTGGTGGTGTTTCCGACATAAACTCGAATAACTTTAGCAGGACAGGACCTTGAAAAAATGTATTGTCAAGGCACTCAGTACCTTTCAACTATTTTTGGAAGAACCCATAGCCTTTACATGCCTCAGGAGAAGGGCTCTGAACACAGATTTCTCTGTCTGAATCTTAAATGCCCAAGTTTCATTCAACCATCTCCTAACACAGACCTCCTTCAAGTGTGCTCTAGAAGTAGTTGAGTTGTGTTGCTACTATTTTATACTTCAGCTTTGTTGTGTTCACAAATTCACAGATGTTTCTTCACCTGTAGTCATACCTGGAGTATACTTAAGAAAATATTCTTGAATACAAATTCAACAGAATTTGGTCATAACATGATTTCACATAGTATAATATTATTTAGTATAAATATCTAGTATTATATCCTCTGTGCTGTATCTAAAGGAGATTGCCCCAAGAATATACAGTGATTATTTGTTGTTAATTTCTGATTAAATAAAAAAATTTAAAAATGCTGTACTGGATTTCAAACTTTTTCTTACCCTTTGCGTTTAAAGAGTGGAAAACCTTTCTTGGCTTTTGAAGGCACTGAGAGCTAGAGGCACAAAGACTTCTTGAAACTGAAGTCTTTCATGTTTGAATTCCCTCAGTCCAAGATAGACTCTCCAGCCCTTTGCACAGCTGTGAATCTGTCTCTGACTGACATACAGGTCTTTTACATATTCTGTATTTTTACTTCCACAAGAGCATTTCACACTTTAATGAAAACAGCATACCAATTAGCAAGCTAGTATAAGAGTATTTGCATGTTTTGAATTAAACCCCCAAAAAATAAAAAGGAAAATGAGGTCTGTTGAGATCGTATTTTGACAGCTCTGTGCATCCTAATCTGTTAGATGAAGACAATGTATTTTACAGTGTCTTCAACACAGAAACAGAGGTTTCAAAGATACTAACAACTTATATCAGAAATATTAAATAAAAGGTATAGGAACAGTTCATTCATCCACTTCCTTATAGCTTACCTCCATGCATCTTTTAACTTCCAGTCAGTTCTCAGTGGGATGGATAAAAATTTAAAAGACCTACTAAAAATACTGAATATCTCTATGAGAAAATAGCTACAGTGAGAAGACATTTGTGTGGAAATCAGGGCAGCTACATTTTGGAGTCAAAGTCAATGAGGCATGGAACCACACCAGAGTTCAGTTATACCAGCTACAGAAAGAGTATTCCACCCTACAATGAGTCTTAGATCATTTCATACCTGTGTGATTCATATGCAAAGAAAAGAAATAAAGAATATTGATTCGGTGAAATCTCTCAGATTAGTGTCTATAGCCTTGTAAATATATGAAGTTGAACTCTATTAGGAAAAAAATCACACTCTGTACTGCAAAATCATAACTTCCAAAACCCAAGACATCTTCTGAAAGCATGATATGATCCTCCATGCACATATTTTTGTGGCTCAAGGTGGTTTCTCAGCTTAGAAAAGGGGACAAAGGGGAGGGAAGAAATATTTTCTCTTTTAGTACCCATGAAGAATGAAAGAAATAGAGGAAGATCTGGGCTGCAGCTGTTCTACAAAAAGTGCAGAGCCATAACCCTCACATCTGCTGGAGGGTGCTGTCCTCAGCAGCTGCACTAACAAAAAGCTTATTTTTTTCCTAATGCAGGCCAGCTGAAGACACCAGACATTTAGATTTCCAACAGTTTTCCATGCTGAATCAAGAAAGTTTATAACAGAGTGATTTCAGGGGGGGCGGGATTTTAGGCAAGAGCTTGACTTTTAAACAAAACAATTGTGTCTCTCTAAAGGTATAACATTTCATGAATAAAGGGATGCTAGCTCACATTAAAAAAGCTGGAAGGGGCTTTTGGAAGTCCTCTAATCAAATCCCACTCAGAGCAGGCCCAATTAAATCAGGTTGCCTAGCATCTTAACCAGTAGAAACCTGAATATTTTTAGAACCTTCCCAAACTGTCTGGACAATATGTTCCAGAGTTTGTGTAGTCTTGTAGTAAAAAAACTTTCCTAGCTGTTAAATCCAAATTTTCAGCTTCCAGGAGCTATCCCTCACCAGCAGCACTAGTCCATCAGAAGTTCCCACAAGAAGACAGCTTCTAGGAGATGTCCCTTGATGTTCAAGCCTGGAAATCCCTGTGACAACTGTTAACTATTCTTCTGGACTCTCAGCCTCCAAATGGCTCAGTTAACAATGAGAAACGGGAAATTAAAATTGATATTCATTAAAAATTCTTTCATGTTCTCATAGGGTTTTTTTTTATTATCTATGATAAAGTTAGAGCAAAAATCTTACAACTCAATGAAAAGCAAACTACAGCAACAGCCTTTGAAAACTTTATTACATTGTTTCCTCCCCCATTTTATCAGAGCCATGATTTTTAAGGAAAAGTCAGGGATTCAGATGATTTTAGAAAGTCATAATTATTTAAGTATTTACAGCAAACTACTTGTGTTTACAAGTACATTCCAGAACATCAATGTAGTCACTGCGTAAAGAACCATTTTTATCATGCTGTTCAGCTGATATCTTAGCTCTGATATAGGGGAAAAATTAATTCTGTCTAACGCTAGTTTGACCAAATGTGTCTTGAAATCATTAGGTAAAGATACGTGAATAGGAATGTGTTTGTACTTAAAGGAAATCTCTTGGAGGTAGACAAGGCTTTTCATACTTTAAAGGATTTGCAGAGGCAGGAATACTTACATTTATACAGTGATAGGCCAAGAAGGGTGACTTTGTACTGCAACATGCAGAACAGCTCTGAAATCAACGCAATTTATTTATCTTTGTGTGACAACGTGCAAAACTAAAAATGTCTGCTGACAAACTAGGCTTCCTTAGTTGAATCACCATTCTCTGTTAATATAATGAATGTAAACACTGTCTACAGCTGTGCTTGCCCCCATCCAGTCAGCTCAGATTATGAGAACAGCAAGCTAGATTTTGTCTGAGCTTAATGATGCTAACAGACCATAAGGAACTTTTCCTTTTTTATGTCATGCTGAAATTTATGGGAATGTGGTTGTGAAAATTAGAGCTGATGGCCAGCAAGCGCCCCCATGGACCACTACATCTGTCGCTATCACAAAATTAGAGAGGGAGTGAGCACTTTTCAGAGTTTATTAATTCCCTTGGCAGTGTTTGGTTATTTCAAAATAAATGAGAACTATACTTGGCACACTACTGAACTGCTAATGGCATTTGAGGGGTGAAACCCCTTCCCAATGCTAAATCACTGTATAGAAAGTTGCTTGTTAAGATTCTTTAAAATATGGGGAGATAAGGAGAGCAAGAACATTTTATTTGCCCACTGAGGCAAGCCCTCTCCTGTGTGAATGCATATAATTGCTTGCAGTGTACCCAAGACATGCATTAGAAAACTGTGTCATTATAAATCATTAGTGAACGGAACAAAGAAGTTAGTATAGTAATTTTCCCAGCTTTTACAGAATGATCATCATGTGACTCCAGTACTTTTTCTCACAGTTATAACCCTATTGCAAACCTTTCTGGGAGAATATTGGCACTGGAATTGTTAAAAGCCTTTGCTAACATATAATGATCTACTTGCTGTATATATTCTAGCGCTACAAGAACTGAATTCCAGTTTGTGTGTGCAGTATTATTGTCCAATTTTCACTTCCTGCATGGATGAAAGCACTTGCCCTTCAGTCTCTGACCTCCCACTCTACCTATGAGTGCACACAGAGAGCAGCAGTGCAAGCTCTGGAGCATCTTATTGCTGTGGTACATGATTAGGCAGAAATCAAGTAATGTCTGACCATTTATTTTTTATCATCCTCTTCATAGAATCATAGAATCACCAGGTTGGAAGAGACCCACCAGATCATTGAGTCCAACCATTCCCACCATTCTCTAGACCATGCCCCACAGTACCTCATCCACATGTGCCTTAAACACCTCCAGGGAAGGCGAGTCAACCACCTCCCTGGGCAGCCCGTTCCAGTGCCCAGTGACCCTTTCTGTGAAGAATTTTTTCCTTATGTTGAGCCCGAATGTCCCCTGGCAGAGCTTGAGGCCATTCCCTCTTGTCCTGTCCCCTGTAGCACTAGGGTAAAATGCTACCTTAGCCGTGGAGCCTTCAGAACAGTGTAATTCCTCCTGAGTCAATTTTCTGCCTTTCAGTAATTCTAGACAAAACCATTAGACAATTTCAGTGACTTACTATATATTAAAAAAATAGAATAATATATAACACTTGTGTACCTAGATTGCATTGACACAGTAGCAAAAATCAATGACAATAGATACTGTCACTGGTATAGGCATGTATAGCACAAATATTTACTCTCAGTTTTAGAAAGTGCTTGGAGGCTATTCCATAATTCAAAGAAAATAAATTTTGTGAAGAAATTTGAAGTAGTATAAAGATATTAGCATAGATTTCCAGCCAATGATTAAGACACAATTCTTTTTGAGGACAATTTATTGGTAATTTATGCATAGTATATGTCAAAATAAAAACTAAGAATTAGAAAGAGTGAATAGTTTGTAAAATTCAATACAACATACTCTCCATATGTCTAAGAAAACAGCAGAAATATCTTTACTTTTATTTTCTATAAATGTGTTTTCTGTTATTAAGGATGAAGAAATGATAGTCTGGAAAAAAATATCAGTACCTGCAAAAAATCAAAAAGATAAATCTTGAAGCTCAAAAGAGGTTTTTTTTCCTAAACATCTGCTTCTGGCCAAAATAAAATGGTATTTAATTCTTTCTTTTTTACACTTAATAATAGTTACTCTTGAGATATCTTCACATTACCTTGTAATCTCAGGATGTGCACAGTAAAAATAATAGGCATGGAATGCACATGAATTTGTTATTCTTTATTCACATTGGCTGGACTTCTCCTGAACTCTGAACCTAGGTAAGCCAAAATTTATGAGAGCAGGAAACTGTCTCCTCCTTTTCCTTTGCCTCCATTTGTAAAGGAAAAGCTAAAATTCTACCTGTGTTCTTGAGAATGCAATGCTAATGATGAAATTATAATTCTGCAGAGGATTCCCCAGAAGTTACCATTTGCATTGTTTGCAGCTGCACTTAAATTATGTGTGGGCACAGGAATGTTAAAATTGAATAAAATAAGAAGTGGTGTTGCACAACTCTTCTTAATGGTGGAGATGATCACGGGAAAATGAGGAAAAAATATATAGGATCTAGAAAGTTGCAGTCTGGTGTGACGTGTCCCTGCCCATGGCAGGGGGGTTGAAACTAAATGAACTTTAAGGTCCCTTACAACCCAAACTATTCTATGATTCTATTATCTACAGTGCTATTGAACTGAGACCTATTTCCCCTTTATTTCACCTTTCTGAAGAGTCTGTCCTTACACAAACATAAACATCAGCAAGTTCTTACTCCTTGGTCAGCGGATCAGCAACTGCACCCCAGCAGAGATTGCGCAGATATATCCATTACTTTGCTAAATTGCACGAGTAAATTGAAACTGAATTAAGGAATTATTTAGCAGTCTTCAGAACTTTTTGAGATACCTCCACTACAGGTAGAACAAAGACCTACCAAGAGCAGTTCTACTTCTTCCTAATTTGATCATGTTTAAAAATATAAAACCACCTTAAATACAGATTCCTTAATAACTGTATTTAATTAACTGAAATTATTTCAGTATTTATCTGTTTCTTACATTTTATTTGTAATAGCTCTTCACCTATGATTTCTATTTCTTTCCAGTTTAATAGTTTTGATGACCAATCTTTCTGTCAAACGTTTATGATTTGGAAATCTATAGAACAAACCTCTTTGTCTTGTTTTATCTATTTGTCTTTCAAAGATTCAGAAAATAGGTGTTAAGGTTTCAGCTTAGAGCTTTTGAAAAATAAAGTTGTGACAATCTTATCAAAGGAAGCAGCTCTCGTCAAACATGACAATAGAGGTTGATTCCTCTTTCATTTCAGATATTGTATGCTTCATGATGCAGTTAAATCTGTGGAAACAGCTTGAAAGCAGTGGATATTCCCTTTGTTATTAGATTTCTTCCTTATTAAAATTTCTGTTGCTGTAAAATTTTGTGGTAAATGAAGAATGAGAACTCCTTCTGGTTAGTCTTTAAAAGTTGTGTTTTCTTGGAATCAATTTTGTTTAATAATAGTATGAAGATGAAAAATAGGCTTCCTTTCTAAGAATGTTATCACTGACATAACGTGTTTATTAAAAATGCTTCATCCAAACAGATGACTGAGAATTACATAGTTTCCTTTCCACAGCACTGTGGATTTTAACTCTCTCTAACACTACCAAAGTCAGGGAAACCATTAGGTTAAGTTTAGATATGGATACTCTCCAGGGACTTCACCTCTTTCAACAGTGAACTTCCAATTAGATAACAATAGTTGACCTCATTTTAACACTTTGATTCTCATTCCTATTATGCTGTATTAAAAATACTGATCCTAGTTGACTGGACACTACATGCTACCTGTTAAAATGCAGATATTTCAAAGCAAGATTCACATTGCTTTTGCCAGTAAACTCAGGCAAATCACCAACAAAGTGATTCAGAGCAATTAAAGTAGAAGGCTTGACTGTCTTTGTAGAGCATATGTTAAGGGGAAGCAATAGGCAAATGCCCATGTAGGGTGCCTATCTCATTCACTGACTGCATGGGGATTGTAAGCAGCTTTGAAGGGCAATTTGTACACGTTCACTGCCACCTGGAACTGTCTAAAAGGAAATGTCAGGTTCTGGACTGTGTCTACCTGTCTGAATTAAATCCTAAAATCAGATGGCTGTTTGCAGACAGATCACTCTTTTGTGATACAGCCTCTAGAGAAAGAAATGGCATGATTTTTCTTGTGCAATTGTTTAAAGGCACTTGAAAAGCAGGAGATACAGTTTCTAAATCTTCACACTTTTCCAGAGTGAATTTGAATTATTGTGTATTATTTCTCAACCAACCAGCTATAGACTAGATCTGAGCAAAGTAACAGGCTGTTCTTTTCATGGAAATTAGAATAATAGAATAGTTTGAGTTGGAAAGGACCTTAAAGATCATGTAGTTCCAACCTCCCTGCCATGGGCAGGGCCACCTCCTGCTAAGTCAGGCTGCCTGAGGTCCCATCCAACCTGGTCTTGAACACCTCCAGGGACTGGCTGAGGTTAATGTACCCTTTGCCCTTTACCACTCATCTAATGCCAGGTTCATTCCCCTGGGAGATGAGCATTCAAGTACTTTCAGGTAGCTGAAGGATAAAGCAAGTGGAGCTTGAATCCCAGACTCCTGGTTTAAGCATGAGTGCATTCTCCATAGGGTGAGTCATTGTGCAAAATTCTTCCAATAAGTTCTTCCTCCTTGAGACTTTTCTGCCCTTCCTTCCCTAATACGCAGAATAACCTCTGTGCTGTGTGTTTAAATCAATCCGGTTTCTCTGTATCATTTACAAATTATGTTACTGGTCTAGGAGGTTAATGCTCATCCCCACCCTTTTCTGATTTGCCACAGAGCTTAGGCAGCTGCTGCAAATGTAATTGGCAGAAGACCAAGATTTTAGTCTCCTAGGAAAAACAAAAGTACCAAAGCAAAGGCAACAATAGATTTTCAGTGCCTTTGGGGAAAAGGCTGTATTTCAGAGTTTACCATCTGAATCACTCTCAAATCATGCGGTTACATATTCTGTTTTCCTGAGTGTAAGAACTGGCTCAGAAAATTCCTCTTTCACAGTAGTAAGAGATCAGTTACCCTCTACCATACTAAAGAACACCACTCAGCAATCCACAATGAATAACTGCAGAATATTGATGGTAATGAGAACCAAGACAGTCTCCTCTACCAAATAAAATGTATTGTGAAACAACAAGCTTATTTTCAGGTTTCTAATGCAAATCAGATTTGGTATGGATGTGTGATACAAAACACAGATCAAGTTTGATTCACCTGCCTAAAGCTATGAAAGAGCAAAACACCACCCCCACAGAGCTACCAGCTAAGGGAACGTTATTGTGTCTACAGAAAAGATACATTTCCCTGTAGTTCCTTCACTTCCAATTCAGAGAAATGTATCCACTGTCCCAGATTAGGGACAGATTAGGGTTTGACAAAATGGTCAATCCAGTTTTAGGGGTGCAAGTAGCAATCTGAAAGACTGTATCTGTTTATACACAAAGAATCATCCTGGCATAAATTAATTAGAAAAAACCAACCCCCCCAAACTTGACAGGTTAACATTTTATTGTCAAACCAGAAGTCTTCGACACATTTATGCCGTGAATGATCAGTGAAGTGAGTGGTATTGCCACTATAAGCAGTTCAGGTGGGATTCAGCTCAGCTGTTTCTAACAGCTTGCCCTCTCTTCTCTTTTTAATCAGCAGAGAGATAAGGTCATTCAAAAAGCTACCTATTTAATCAAATTTTAAATCTAATTTACAGTGAGATTCACACACAATGACAGTTACTCCAGTGAGAGCCTAGGGCCGCAACCTTAGGTGTAGACATTTACATTATAGGTATGTCTCTCATTACAGCCTACTTGCCCTGGAAGTTTTATGATATGAATGCCAATATTCTCATTCATGATTTCCTTATGAAAGTCCCAGGATTGCTTAGTTAAAGAATGCCAATTTTGATCTAAAGTTCTAAATTGTTAGTTTGCTCACCTGANAAACAAACAAAAAAAGGGGGATAAAAAACCACCTCTCTATGGTTTTCAAGTTTGAAAAGTGAGATTTTAAAAACTCTTTTGACTTTTCACAATCTTTCCTGGTCTAAGCCTAGGACAAATTTGAGAAACACTTTTCACTGTTCTGAAACTGCATGTTCCTAAAAATATGTTATCCTGTTTATAAAAAATCCTACAACCCCACAAACAAGCAAGTTGTCCTCACTCAGTCTCTTCTTGATGAAGAAGCTATATCACAGTATATGCAACAATATGTTTATAGAACACTATGTTTCCATTTACTTTGTAGGTCCTTATGCAACCCCAATAATTTCAGTGTGTATGTCCATATGCAGCTACTAAACGAGAAGTTATGTCATTGAAAGTTTTGGTATGATTTGATTTCCAAAAGTTAATGGATGCTTAATGGCTATTAATATTTTTCTGCTGAATTATTTTGGTTACTGGGTAATTTTTATTGATTTATTTTTCATTTATCAGATGTTCCTATTGCTAGTCTCCAGGTACATTCACAATAAAAACATCTATCGTCTAATAGTGTACTACTTTCATTGAAGCAATGTAGTGATAACTGTATCGGTTCTAGTATTTGTACAGCTTTGATGCCACTTTTAAATATATCTGCTAGTGCAAATGAAATCATTAAGATCAAAGCAACAAAGTAATCAATTTGCTTTACGTACTGGGAGAATTAAAAAGACAACATTAGTCACCAGCATAAGTTCTCCATTCCACATCTAAATTAGCAACACATAAAGACTCTTCCCACCAGATTTCCGCCCAAATACAGTCATGGTGAAAGCAAAGAAACTAACTGTGAAAATTATTCCTAACTCTAACCTCAGAGAAGGCTGTAAAAGTAGCGTCTGAAATGCCAGTATTTTACTGAGACCTTCACCTCAGCCAGGTTTTGGGTTACCTCAGCAGATACAGCTACAGACACGTGAAGACAAAAACCTGACTCCTCTACAGGATGGTGTCTGNCCTTCACCTCAGCCAGGTTTTGGGTTACCTCAGCAGATATAGATACAGACACATGAAGACAAATACCTGACTTCTCTACTGGATGGTATCTGCAGTCACAGAATCACAGAATCGCTTAGGTTGTAAAAGACCATTAAGATTGTCAAGTCCAACCATAAAGCTAACACTGTCAAGTTCACCAGTAAACCACGTCCCTCAGCGCCACATCTACATTTCTCTGCACAGACAGTTACAGTGCTTGACAACCCTTGTGGTGAAGTAATATTTCCTAATATTGAATTTAAAACTCCCTTGGCACAATTTGAGGCCATTTCTTCTCATTCTATTGCTTGTCACTTGGGAGAAGAGAGCAACACCCACCTCCCAACAAACCTCCTTTCAGGTAGTTGTAAAGAGCTATAAGGTCTCACCTTAACCTCCTTTTCTCCAGACTAAACAACCACATTTCCCTCAGCTGCAATTTGTAAGGCTTCTTCTCCAGCACCTTCACCAGCTTTGTTGCCTTTTCCTGGACAGGATCCAGCACCTCAATGTCTTTCTTTTAGTGAGGGGCTAAAAACTGAACACAGTATTTGAGGTGTGGGTTAAATGCAAGTACTGCCTCTAGCCTCTAAAACTGATGAGGGGACCCACTGCATTTTGCAGACTCCACTCTTTGCTTACAGTAGATATTATACTATGACTACTGCTGTGGCTCTGAACTAAAAGAGCTATTGCATGCTTTCAGCCTAAATATCAGCTGATGAGAAAAAAAACCCAGGAGTGACTGTCACTAAGATATTTGAGAAGCAGCTTAATACTCATGCACTTTTGCTGCATCTCTCGTTTTCTCCCTGCTCAATGCTCTCAGCTGGAAATGGAAATTTGCGCCAGCTGACAAACTGCAGCCTCCAAACTGCACTGAGCTGAGAAATTGGAACCCCCAAAAGACCCGGTTTCATGCTCCGGGTCAGCTTACTTACCTTGTGACACCTGCAAAATTGTAATTTTTTTCTTTAAAAAAATGATCAAAGCAGTTGCCTGAGGAAATACTGTTTTGAGTTCCATAAACGTTACACAACTATGACCATAAGAATGATGCCATTTATTTGTTTGTTTGTTGTTGGCTTTTTGGTTTTTTTCAATTTTCTTCCTATAGTTTACTAAAGAAAGGGTACATTAAGAGCTGGGACTGATGAAACTGTCACCTGATGGCCTTGTTTATGTGAAATTTCTCACGTCTGCACTCCACTACAATAATAGACATACTTATAAGCATATTCAAGTAAATGTCTAATGGTTGAAATACATATCAATTTGTGTACTTTATATTACAGAGCTAGAGAACAAGGACTAATCCTGGCATGAACTGTAGTAATTGTGCCCAGCTCTTTGTTGTGATGCAAACTTGCACAGTTCCTTTTGATTTACTCAATAAAATATTCTGAAATGCTTTTGGAAAAGAAGCAGAAGCTCCACTTAAGAGCCTCTTTTAAAAAATATAAAAGCACATCAAAATAGTAACCTGTATCTATTTACATGTAAGTTCCTTTATGAGATTTCTCATGTATAAATTTGAGCATGGGAATAATAGCAGAAGTTAATGGAGTTACCAGATAAGGAGCTTCCTTTGTGACAGTGCTGGCAAAATGTGTCCATAATTTCCTCATCTCTTCCAACACACTCGCTTCAGAGGACTTTATCTGAAAAGCAGCAGCTACCTCAGACCATTTCAGCACCATGGGAAATCCCTTTTGAAGGCTCTTGCTCCCCCTTGATTAGTGCTGTGATCACACGATCTAAAGTGCCAATCCAATATAATCTCTGCTCATTTTACACTGTTCAGAAAGGATGATGACAGGTTAATTTTATACCAGCAGGCTTCACACCAGACACTTTATGCTGGATCAGTTATTGTTTATCCTCCCAGAAGACATAAGAGTATAAAGGTGAAATAAATGCTGTGACATGTGTTCTGGTTCACTTAGCAAACAGATGATGAAGGGGATCAGACAGGTCCTGCTGTGATTTGGCAATCCACAGGTCCAGTACTAATGATCGCAGACTCACAGTCTTAGATGTGGCAGGACTGATCTACCTGGCACCACAGTGAAAGCTGGAGAAATGTGAGCCTGTGGAAGGAAAGCATTCAGGTGTTGAAGCCTTAGGTTTCATCTAGATTTGAAATGAATATGCATCTAAGCAGCATGCAGGCTCACAGCACAATAGGGACTGCTGAATAACACAAATTCTGGAATAAGTGTGTTTCGTCATTAACTGAAAACATCTGTCTCTTCTGAACTCAGATAGTCACTGGGATACTCAGAAACAGACCTGAGGAACCCAAGGAACTTTGTGTTGTGTTGGCACAGTGTTCAAACTTTGAGAAATATTTAAAAGTATTGGCATGGATTGTCTTCTGTCTTCCCTTCGCTGTGATCATCTGTATCTGTAGAAAATACAAACCAGTTCTTAAAAACAACTGCCAATCATTTTGGAAATCAAGTTCTGAGACAGTCTGAGTTCAATGCTACATCTGAGTTGGTATGAAAAAAAGATCTCATTCTGAGTATTCATAAAAACTCTTCAAGGGGACCTGCAGGGGCCCTACATTCATCTCAAAACTATGACAGTGGAGGCCATGCTGATGCCCTTTGAATATGCCTCATTGTTCTCCTCCCATGCTTCCTGTTCTTTGCTGCTTTTCGTAAGGGTACATACATAGACACAAGAAGTGGTTTAACCATCTTGTACTTTAGTGGAAAATTTCAAGGGCATCTTTATTTTCTACTGAAATAAATCCCGTAGCTAGCAAAGACCTTGAATCTACAGAGATAATATCGTTTTGTGACACTATAAAAATTTATGAAAGCTTAGTAATATCTGGGAATCTCATCCTACTACTTTAGCAAGGATTTAGCTTTTGCCATTAGTATCACTGGCTTATTGATGCTTCCAGCACAGTAATGTGAATTTACTAGATTGTGTGCCTTCAGTATCTTCTCACAGTCTAATTTTAATCATTTATTATGCCAGTGAATCACAATTATTTTTATGATTTAACCTAATTTTTTATTTTCTCTTCAAATTCATTGCCAGTGATGATTATGTAATGGATTTATGAGATGTCAAATGCCAATTTTGTAGCTTTCAAAATGATTTCTTGTGAGTCTCCCCAACACTCGTCACCTGATAATTTATTTTAATTAATAAATAAACCCACTTTTCTAAAATATGTTGTTTTATAATTGTTAAGATTTTTCCATTATTTGGAGCTTTCTTAAATGAATAACCATTTTTGAACTCTCAGACACATTAGCAGTTATCAGCTGTCCTAAAATTATAAATATGTTCTATTATAGAATACCTATAGTATTCAGCATTTTAAATAACAAACAGTTCAAATAACACACAAAACTACTTTGTTGTTCGCTGAAAATAATTGTTCAATATTTGTATACATGAAGAAATATGTTGCTATTCCATTTTAGCAGCATGACAGATTAGCAGTCTTTCACATCTTGAAATGCTAAATTGTTATGTGATTGCTGGGCACTTTTTCCCCCCATTTCTTTTTGTGCTGAGGAATATTTCATGCATCATTTTTTTAGATCTTGACAGATCGTTGTAATATTTTAAAAAGCAATTCCATTCCCACAGCATCTAAATGAAAAAAAAAAAAAAATTCCAGCTCTCATAACCACTGTGATTTGGGTGCCATTGATTTTTTACTGGTTATAATTTGCTATGAAATTTGAAAAAAATTGAAATTATTCAGTTATTGATATGATGGTATATTCTTAGATGAAATTGTCAGGAAAAAAATTAAGGATTGGCCACAAAATAATTTAAACTTCCTACTCTTGCTCCTCAGTATTCTGTTCACAGCTCCAAGCTCTGCTCATATGGAAATGTTTCCAGGTCTGTTTCTTTTCTTCTGTAATTTTAAGTATAGAGTTATGTCTCACCTTGCAATTATCTTTCACCTCAGAAACTTAAAGTTCAGCCAGATATCAACTTTTTCCTATAAAAACTCAGATTATATGCAATCTCTGATGTGAAGTGATTTATGTCCACTGTTTTTAAAACCAGGAAAAAAAAATTTTGACAGTCCAAAGGGAAATAGCTGAAGTGCTATGCCTGGTCTTGTTTTTCAGCTGATCTTCCCCACATCTAAACAAAAAGCCAGAAAACCAGAATAAACATTTTCAAATTCTTTTAAAATCCTTTCAAACTGATATATGGGTAGATGTGTATAACAAGAACATTGCAAAACACATTATCAGTACAATACATATGACTTGTCTCAAGATGTTTTGAAATAATTTTCTCAACATTCCTTGTAATTGCAATGTTCTGTTCATTTCCAGGAAGCAGAAATAGAAAAAGCATTAAATGGCCTGTTTTGTTTTTTTTTCCAGTTTGTTATTTGCTTCTCACCATAGATACAGCTTAAAGAATTATAGATTGCGTAATACGTATGAATGATACAAAAGACCATGCAGCTACATGATCAGCTGCTCAATCTGACGAGTGGCTGCATCACAACATTAAAGATTAATTTTTCTGACCATACTGGCAAGCTTGTTCAGACTATCCCGTACAGCAAGTGGGAACACATGATCAGAACTGAGGAAAACAAGGTCATGTTTTTGAAAGCAAGCCTTAGACAGATTATCTCACAGAATTTTTATATTCAAACCAACCAAAGAAAGTCTGCAAGGACACAGATCTCCTGACACTGATTATATCATGTGTGCAGGGTAAAAATGGCAAAGAAATGAATTTCTGAGCTGTATAGAAACAGGGAATTGCGTGTATTCCTCCCAGTAAAAGGAGATTTGTATAGTAAACATTTATAGTATCAGTTTCTATTCAGTGAAGGGCAGAAAATAATTTCTAACAGCAGAAAAAGTTTTTGAAATAGCTACTTGTGTGCTTGGTGGATCATGCAGAGATGCATGATGAATTCTTAGATAACCTCCTACAATCATTTAGTCACAATATTTGGATTAAGAAAATTGTTTGATGTTAGCTTAATGGCCCTTCTATCAAGAGATTATTGTTAAATCTTTAAATTGATGGTTAAATTGTTGAACAGTTCTGAATAGTCTAAGGTAAGAGCTTGAACACTAATCAAGCTGAAATAAAGTATAATTTTTCTTTTTCAGGAATATGAAACGCCATATGTTAGTGAGGAAAACCATTAAAGCATGATTCATCTCTGAAAAAAAAGATTCAGTAGATGTAGATCTGTGAGGTCTCAGGATTTTTATGATTGAGAGAATCCATAGCACATGTGTAAATCCATGAGTAAAAAGCTGGGTTTTATTTCTGCTATTTCTTCTAATTCAATCTTTCAAAGTCAAAATGGGTTCTTTGTATCTTTTCTATAATCCTCAGCAATACAGTAGCAGTAGGACAAATTTTGCTCTCAGGGACAACTCTACGTTACACAAATCAATCAAGATGCAGTTAGTAGCTTACATCATAAAGTTACACTCCACTATAGAAGGTAGCGTATAGCTACCCTGAAACCACAAGAAACTGAAGAACATATGCATGCCCTTTCCTCAGTTATTTATGGCTGAATCACTTCTTTTCATGAACAGTTTATTCCTAGGCGGCTTTTGGATGGTCAGAGTAAGGACGAGTGATTCATGTCCCCTCACTGATCTAATCTGGACAATTGCTTGTATTAGCGAGTAGAGATTATTTTGTGCTCCACTGGCCAGTGCTAGTGTTGCAGCTCAGTAACACTGGGTAGCAAAGAGTGAAGGCTCACATCTCTGTTACAGCCTCCAAAGTCAAGAAAAGTATTGTGACGATAGACAGTTTTGCAAATACTTTAATTCATGTGAAAGAAGAAATGTTTGCTATACAAGCCTAGGCGGCATAGGAAGGAAATTATTTCAATAAATGAATACATATGATGGTGATTACACAGAAGAAAGTGATCTATGAAGAAACAATGTGACAGAATTACAAAGTTATATTTCGATGTGTAGAATTTTATATCATGAAAATGAGGGGAAAATGGTCCAGAATAAAATCAAGTGCTGAAGTAACTGAGGAATCCAAACCTCTTTCTTTAAAAAAACCCTTCATTTTGTATACAATTATTCATTGTATGCAGCCAATTCTGTTTCAAGTCTGAAGAAGACTTAAGAAGCTAAACACAGTGTAAAAGAGACAGTTAGAAAATAAAGCAATAAAACTTGAACATTCTAAGGACGATTTTATAAACGTAACCAGAGTTCCCAACTTCCAGATCAACATCAGGAAAATTATCTGAAAAGTGTATCTGACCTTGTAGGTCCCAGTACAGATTTCCTCTTTCTATCTTATTGCCTTCAGCAGGAAGCACAAACAAGAATAATAAATCCATCAATTTTTGATCCATAGAAGGTTCAAGGATACAGTAATATTCTATAGGGGGTAGAAGAGTGTAGGTCCTTGAGAAGATTATTTGCATGTGTACTGTGTATTGTACTCCCTAATGATGCTGTAAAACTTCTCTATTTCAAATGTTTTAAGTACATGTGGGACAGAAAAATATTTTAAGTATGCATCTATACTGATAATATAAAAATACAAAACAGCATTAAACTTGATTCACACAAAGTAGGCTTTTTATATTTTAATTAATATGGGCTTCAGTTTCTCTTCTTTTTGCTTTGGTTTGTCCTCTGATGGAGAAAAGAAATGCTCACCTAGGGAACTGCAGATTGCAAAATCACAGGGTACTGAAGAAGATGCAGCTTTACTACTCCCAAATTTTACTAAGTAAGTAATGTGAATTATCATAAATTAAGGGTTCAAACAAATAAGTACAGAACAAAGTCCAGAATTAACCACATCATTTTGTTTCATTCTTAGAGACACAACAAACACGAGTTTCATTTCTGTAGAAACAAATTTTATTTCTTTCTGTCTTTCTTAATAAATAGAAATTCAAGTAGAAGTCTGACTAATCTGCTTATGTTTACCACAATTTACGTTGCTTTTATTTCTAGTGCTCACCTTGTGTTACAGGTTATAGTTCTTACCTCCCAAACATGTATATCAAATTCCAGAATATGTATTCAGATGAACTACTTAATTAACTTTTTTTCTAGTCCTTTTTTTTTGATAAGTGGGAACTCAGTTTTACCATCAGCTTTCAGATTCTTATTCTTGATATATCATAAAAGTACATAAAATGATGTTGTCTAATCTGATGCATGGCCATTCTTAACATATTTGGAATATTTCTGCCCAGGTTTTGTCATAAATAGGACTTTACAATGAATTTCAGGCCTCTGTTCTGTTAAATAGTTCAGTTGTAACATGGAACTGGAAATGGCCTCAAGCTCTGCCAGGGGAGATTTAGGCTAAACATTAGGAGAAAAGTTTTCACAGAAAGGGTCATTGGGCACTGGAACAGGCTGCCCAGGGAGGGGGTTGATTCACCTTCCCTGGAAGTGTTTAAGGGATGGGTGGACGAGGTGCTGAAGGACATGGTTTAGTGATTAATAGGAATGGTTGGACTCGATGATCTGGTGGGTCTCTTCCAACCACATTATTCTATGATTCTATGATATGAATATTCGGAATCTATCTTGAGAAGGTATGCAGAATCGTGTCTCTAAATGATAAAATGCTGAAACATCTAAACTTTTCATTTACTGGTATGTTTTGCAACTTTTAAATTTCTGAAAACTGGAACAAAGTATTAAAGCCTCAAAGAGAAAGGCAGTGTGGAGGGACTTGTTAGTGGAGAACAAGCCCTGGAGTGCTACCTTTCTGATTAAGATAACACTCAGTAGGGAATCTGTTTTGAGTTCCTTAGGCTAAAGGAATAAATGCCATGGGAAGCATAAAATAAATTCTTGCTAAAGGATAGCAAGCGTAGGAGTTAAAGACCATCACAATAATTGCAAGACCTATATGAGTATCATGAAGGGAAAGATCTGAAGATGTGTGGGAGGTAAAGACAATAAGAGACGAGTATCACATTAAACATTCAAGCCAAGCTCCAAACTTAAATGTGGACTTGCAGCAAGAATGGAAAGCAGAAGGAAAGAACTTATTAGTATTAGATTTGTATTAGATTTTAAAATATTGAGAATAAAATCATAAGCAATGAGTAAAAATGATGAAATAATAAAAAAAAATCATGTGAAGAAAAGGTCCTTACAGATGACACATTACAAATGAGAAAGGAAAACAAAGGCTTGTATATGACAGAGATAATGTCCATTTACACACAATGTAAATAGGAACAAAAAAATTGGCACTTCTGTATGATGGCCATGTATGTGCACATAGATATTTAGGAGCTCACAGTTACTTATGTGTTAGAAATATCTGTTTCATAGAATCATAGAATCACCAGGTTGGAAGAGACCCATCGGATCATTGAGTCCAACCAGTTTCCATTGAGTGTTCTGCATCAAATTATTATCTTTGTATTATCAGTAGTTTTTCTGTGACATTCCTGCTGCTTTTATGTAGGGACTGACAATGCAATGGAAACTACCAAAACAGAAGCTTCATTGGCTTAATCACTTGAAAACAGAGGTCCATCGCATAGTATATTTCTCTCTTCTTTTAATAGTGTTATGTGAAATTCTTAAAACTACTATCTTCTCTGATACCTTATACCTACTTTTAGGATAACTCACATCAAAACCTCATACTAATGTTAGCTCTGCTTCCATGGAAACAACTCTTTTTTTTTTTTTAATTTCACTGCTGGAGAAGAGGCTGGAGGAAATATTTCTTTGGGCTTTCTGGGATGGTCTTCTTGCCTACTGGAAAGGAGTAGGGCATTGGAAAGAGGTAGGAATTACTTTAAAGGCTTGTACCTTCCTGAGTACATGGGAAGGTATTTTATGAAATTGTTAAACTTGTTCTACACCATCTCCTCAAAATTATCAACACTGAACTCGATGTGTGTTGACTGAATTTTCTCTGCTGTATTGTGAAATTTCACAGAGACACAAGTGCTTCATACAGCTCTAGTTATATACTTTAAGGACAGACTAAGGTTTCTTATAGACAATAAATACATATACTCACCTTAAACTTTAACAAAAAAGATTTTGCAGTGTGTGATTACACTGGCCTTCTTCCTTATCTCATGAAAAATATCATTAGAGGCAGAGATGTGAGGTTTCTTTTTCACACAAGTTACAGACTCTCAGAATCACAGGATGACCTGAGTTAGAAAGGATTCACTAGGATCATTGAGTCCAACTCCTATCTCTGCACAGGAGACTAATTGTAAGAGCTGTTAGGATATACTGCCAAGCAGGCAAACTAAAGATGTCTTTCTTTTTCTTCCCACAGTTTTCTTAAGATTTTGTCTGCTTTCCAGGAATGGAACACTGTGCTCAGTTAAGGGCAATAGAATCAGTCTTTATGTTTAAAGGGTTTTTTTAGTTTACCAAGTACACTTGCAAAGGAAATGGGAAATTTCCACTCTTCCTTTCTCCAAGGTTTTTCATACTTCCTTCTTCAGAAAGAGCCCATTTCTTCTTTCTCCTCTAGTTTACCTACTCAGTGTGATACCCACTCTTACTCTTCTCAAAAGGTTCCTCTAACAATGTTATACCTCACAAATCTCTTTCAACCATGCCAGCCTTTTGCATGTCTATGTTTTCCTGTCTACTCTTTCATCAGTTATTAAGAAAGCAATATGACTAAACTATTTTCCTTTTAACAGGACTTTTACTACCCCTGTTACTACTTCAGCACTTATTTCTGGATGCCTGATCTCCACCAGATGTTGGATTGTGCTGTGGAAAAGTGACCATTCCTCCTCCTCCCATGAGGGTCATGTAAATCCATCCCCTCTTTAAGAGAAGTCTAGTCTATATAGAGACTTCAGTATTCTAGAAGGGACTCTCTCTTACCCACCATTAGTCACACTCACACAAACCAAATTATTGATAGAGTTAATGTATATTTTCCTTTGTTTTGAAAATGAATATAGATCATCTAGTGACAAATTTCTGAAGCTCAGCAAATCTCCCATATACAAGTGGATATCTGCTCCTCTGTCAACCTCCGTAGTTGCAGGGGGATAGCCTGCCTCACTGCGGTCTTTACCATGGGCTGCAGGAGAATCTCTGCTCTGGTGGCCAGAGTACCTCCACCTCTTCCTTCCTTGCTGACCTTGGTGTCTGCAGAGTTGTTTCACATATTCTCCTCTCCTCTCCTCTGGCTGCTGCTGTGTGGGTTTTTTGGGTTTTTTTTAACCCTTCTTAAATATGTTATCCCAGAGATGCTACCACCATAAATGATTGTCTCAGCCTTGGCTAGCAGCAGATCCATCTTGGAGCCACCCGGCATTAGCTCCATTGGATGTGGGAGAAGTTTCTAGCACCTTCTCACAGAAGACACCACTGTAGGCTTCTCTGCTACCAAATCTTGTTACACAAACCCAATGCAACGCTTCTCCGAATAGACAGGAGTGCTGTATGTGAAAAGAAAAGAAATATGAGAAAATGAAGGGATTCAGCGCCTGGAACTGCAACAAAAGGGAAAGAGAAGCATTTGGAATTTGGTTATGAAAGAACAGATGCAAGAGATTAGCAGCAAAATAGCAACACATCCAGAGAATGTGGTTAAAGGTGTCAACAGATAAAGGAAAAATGTGACCTACATTNATGTTATCCCAGAGATGCTACCACCATAAATGATTGTCTCAGCCTTGGCTAGCAGCAGATCCATCTTGGAGCCACCCGGCATTAGCTCCATTGGATGTGGGAGAAGTTTCTAGCACCTTCTCACAGAAGACACCACTGTAGGCTTCTCTGCTACCAAATCTTGTTATACAAACCCAATACAACGCTTCTCCAAATAGACAGGAGTGCTGTATGTGGAAAAAAAACCCCACAAACATGTGAGAAAATGAAGGGATTCAGAGCCTTGAACTGTNTATTGCAGAACAATGACTGATTTAGTCTTTTTTCCCCTTAGAAATTCTCTGGAAAACAGATTCTAAACCTAAGCATGTAGAATAGTGAATATAAGATTTAAATTGCCACAGTCATACATTTGAACATAATTTAAGCTTATACTTAAATGGAATTTAAATCAATGTTCATGTGGAAAATTAAGTATCACTTACCTTCATTTCTGTTGCAAACTGAATTTATGAACAGTAGCTGAGAAACGTAAAACCAAAGACTTGCTTTCAGATTAACACACACATTTTGTGAAATGCAAGAAAATATGACTATCTCTGCACTCATTGTCCAGAAAACCTGAAAGTGAGTCTCTCTTTCATTTGAAATGAAGACAATATTGAAGTCAAGCAATTCTCTAATCTTTTCAAATTTGGTACAATATCATTACTATCTTCTTCAATAGAATATCCAGTTGTACAGCTGGTGAATCATAGAATCACTAGGTTAGAAAGGANTCTCTGCACAGGAGACTAATTGTAAGAGCTGTTAGGATATACTGCCAAGCAGGCAAACTAAAGATGTCTTTCTTTTTCTTCCCACAGTTTTCTTAAGATTTTGTCTGCTTTCCAGGAATGGAACACTGTGCTCAGTTAAGGGCAATAGAATCAGTCTTTATGTTTAAAGGGTTTTTTTAGTTTACCAAGTACACTTGCAAAGGAAATGGGAAATTTCCACTCTTCCTTTCTCCAAGGTTTTTCATACTTCCTTCTTCAGAAAGAGCCCATTTCTTCTTTCTCCTCTAGTTTACCTACTCAGTGTGATACCCACTCTTACTCTTCTCAAAAGGTTCCTCTAACAATATTATACCTCACAAATCTCTTTCAACCATGCCAGCCTTTTGCATGTCTATGTTTTCCTGTCTACTCTTTCATCAGTTATTAAGAAAGCAATATGACTAAACTATTTTCCTTTTAACAGGACTTTTACTACCCCTGTTACTACTTCAGCACTTATTTCTGGATGCCTGATCTCCACCAGATGTTGGATTGTGCTGTGGAAAAGTGACCATTCCTCCTCCTCCCATGAGGGTCATGTAAATCCATCCCCTCTTTAAGAGAAGTCTAGTCTATATAGAGACTTCAGTATTCTAGAAGGGACTCTCTCTTACCCACCATTAGTCACACTCACACAAACCAGATTATTGATAGAGTTAATGTATATTTTCTTTTGTTTTGAAAATGAATATAGATCATCTAGTGACAAATTTCTGAAGCTCAGCAAATCTCCCATATGCAAGTGGATATCTGCTCCTCTGTCAACCTCCGTAGTTGCAGGGGGATAGCCTGCCTCACTGCGGTCTTTACCATGGGCTGCAGGAGAATCTCTGCTCTGGTGGCCAGAGTACCTCCACCTCTTCCTTCCTTGCTGACCTTGGTGTCTGCAGAGTTGTTTCACATATTCTCCTCTCCTCTCCTCTGGCTGCTGCTGTGTGGGTTTTTTGGGTTTTTTTTAACCCTTCTTAAATATGTTATCCCAGAGATGCTACCACCATAAATGATTGTCTCAGCCTTGGCTAGCAGCAGATCCATCTTGGAGCCACCCGGCATTAGCTCCATTGGATGTGGGAGAAGTTTCTAGCACCTTCTCACAGAAGACACCACTGTAGGCTTCTCTGCTACCAAATCTTGTTACACAAACCCAATGCAACGCTTCTCCGAATAGACAGGAGTGCTGTATGTGAAAAGAAAAGAAATATGAGAAAATGAAGGGATTCAGCGCCTGGAACTGCAACAAAAGGGAAAGAGAAGCATTTGGAATTTGGTTATGAAAGAACAGATGCAAGAGATTAGCAGCAAAATAGCAACACATCCAGAGAATGTGGTTAAAGGTGTCAACAGATAAAGGAAAAATGTGACCTACATTATTGCAGAACAATGACTGATTTAGTCTTTTTTCCCCTTAGAAATTCTCTGGAAAACAGATTCTAAACCTAAGCATGTAGAATAGTGAATATAAGATTTAAATTGCCACAGTCATACATTTGAACATAATTTAAGCTTATACTTAAATGGAATTTAAATCAATGTTCATGTGGAAAATTAAGTATTACTTACCTTCATTTCTGTTGCAAACTGAATTTATGAATAGTAGCTGAGAAACATAAAACCAAAGGCTTGCTTTCAGATTAACACACACATTTTGTGAAATGCAAGAAAACATGACTATCTCTGCACTCATTGTCCAGAAAACCTGAAAGCGAACCTCTCTTTCATTTGACATTAAGACAATATTGAAGTCAAGCAATTGTCTAATCTTTTCAAATTTGGTACAATATCATTACTATCTTCTTCAATAGAATATCCAGTTGTACAGCTGGTGAATCATAGAATCACTAGGTTAGAAAGGATCCACTGGATCATTGAGTCCGACCATTCTCATTAATCACTACGTGCCTAGTACTCAGGCCTGATTTCACAGGAAACTTTAAACAACAACTCTGCTCTAAGTAAGAGTTTATATATTTGATGTGAGCTTTACACAGTGTGTAGTCTCAGCAAGAAGCAGCACACTACTACTTCTGTCAGTCCACATCATAAAGTCACCATGAATTCAGAGAAAAAAAAGCTGTAAGGTTTTAAATTTAGACACCTCTCATGGAGACCTCCAAGCCACATAAAGTCATCGACTGTATTCTGCTAAATCCCAGTGAGTGATCACCCACCCTCTGTTTTTAGTGTTGACATACAAGAGTTGTTTTTATAGGGCTCTTCTCAGGATGGATCCTACTTCTCAAAAGACCAAAATCACACACACCTTTGACTACTCAGGTATTGACTGACCTTCTAAATAATTTTCATGACTATAAGCATATATGTGAATGATTTTGCAGACAGCATTATGATGCTCACTACCAAGTCCTTCCAGAATCCTTTCATATTCGTGCTTCTCAAGAAAGAAGAAAAAAGAGCAATCTCTGGGCAGCATGCAATACAACAGCTGCAATTTACTGAGGGCTTATAATGGTCATTATCAGCATTTAGTGTGCATTCAAACCGGGACAGGCAGAATTTCTCCCTCGTTTAGGGGAAGAAGGGCTCTCCCATACTACAATATATGAGTGTTTCATTACTCAAATGCAGATAGATGGCTGTGTAATACATTCATATGGGGATCTTAAATATATGATAATAAAATTCAAGATATTTTTCTTCACATTTCCATTTTTGCTGGTGTAGTTTTCCTTGAATTAAAACCTTCCTGACAGGGTGGTGTAACTTCATGGCATTCTGACTAAGAAGTCAACTAATCCTGATAATTCAAAACAACACAAAATACCTTGATTGACTTGCACATATCTTCAAGTGAAGCCAGTAGGAATTGTAATTCTTCAAGGGGAATAAATTGCAAAGATGTCAGACTTTGAGAAATGCAAGACAATTTACTTTTTTGCAAGGAAAGATACAACAGGAAAAAGGCTTTATATCCACTCTGCGTGCAATTTTGTTGTACCTTGTGTCTGTAGAATTGTGAATAATCCTTTTGCGTAATGAAAGTGAAGGGCATCCTTCTGACTCTGTTAGTGCTGTGTTTTCGAAGTCACATTCTGGATACAGTCTTAAGCACAGTTTTAATAAGCTTTGTTTTACTTGAACAGATTCAGTCACGCTGTGCACGGAGCATGAGACAGTCAGCTGAGGAATGACAATAATTCTTTCCCTCCACAGGAGCCCAGGATGTGCATCCCAGTGCCAGTAAGGTAACGGCTCCCAAAAAGACACCTTCCAAAGGAGGACAGCGGAACCTAAATTTCTTTGAATTAAAGTAGTCATAACTGATGTGTGATGTGAGATGGCTGTGTTTTCAACCATGGGTTTCACTATCACACAAAAAATACATTCCTGCATTTCTGGTTTGGGGTTTTTTTGCCTCTCCTCTGCATTTAATTAGTTGTTAAGTAAGCATCTCTTTTCTGATGCAATTTTGCTTCTGTTTCTTAATGACTGAAAACACTGAAGCTGTAAAAGACCCAGAACAACACATCAACTGATATTCCATGGGCAGATGGCGTGCTAACCTAACCTTGTTTATCATTGGACCACATCCTGTGACAAGGTTTTTTGTAATGACTGCAGCAGTCCCAGGCTTTTCATATGTTGTGTTCCTCCCTTGTCTTTCAGATAACAGAACTGTAAGGTCAGAGTGGCATTTCTAATTAGTGACTTAATATTGTAGTACCTAATTCCACTGGAGACCTTTGAAATTTTAAAATATTTATTTCAATCACTGCATCAGGAGACTTTTTTGTTAAAAACCTTTCTGATGAATGGTATTACAATTACTAATATAGGCTTCGAACATGAGAGTATTTATATTAAAAAGAAGGCATGATTTCTTTTGCTCCTTTCAGAATAATAAAAAAAGTGTTTAAACCACCTGGTTACTTGGTTTCTATTTGAAATTAAATTTGCAATTTATTTTCCCAAAAATTTCAAGCCAACTCTATCTTTAGCAGGTATAAACATGTAAATTGTATGTATTAAAAATACTTCTATAATACGCATTTATTTACATATACATATTCTTTTTACAGAGTTTTTCCCTAACTAAAGGTAATGGTATTATTTACTGTATGTAACAGTTTATTCAACCCAAGCTATACATATATTTTAAGCCCAAATAATGTATAACTTAATGTTTCCATCATTCTTGCCTTTTATACTTTTATGTGCTTTTTTGAATATTGGTCTCCTCCAAAATTATACCAAATAAGCAGGAGTTTCAACAGAAATTAATCTCTGTTCATAAAGTAAAAAAAAATATATATCTAGAGAAGAACATTTATTCTCCTTTCTATGAGAACCTCCTTTACAGCTTGGCTAGTCCAGATGCTGCCCTTTAAGAAGAGAGAGTGTCAAAGCTCAAAAGCCAGAAAATCTTTGCACATAGTAAGGTCAGCAGAATTTTCAATAGACTAGTCTTTATTTTGGCAGTGCTTTGTATGCAGATATGGCTTCAGCTGAAGTTCGTACATCTGCACTTTAAAAACACAATGCCATTTTTCATTCAGTCACTAATCTATATAAGTGCTAGGTTTTAAGCCCTGTGTCTATCTGCATTGCTTTATTTTGGCTTCAGAGTACAGATCTCACTCCCTAGCAACTGTGATACACAAAGATTCACTTATTTCAGGTTAGGAATATTATGTAGAATGTTTGTTTGGTAATGAAGGATGAGTCATAACAGATAACTTAAAAGATAATGCTAACGCAGACTATTTCAGACAAATTTTGCCAGAAATGTTTTATATCTAATATTTGTGCCAAATGATGATAATGATGAGAAATTAAAGCAGAGGCTTCTGTATTAACATTGTAGGATGACAGGATGCTTAGCTACTTTTTCTAGAGGATATCAGGCTTTTTGGGCTCCATCCACCAGATTGTCATCTTAGAATCATATAATCATAGAATCACCAGGTTGGAAAAGACCCACAAAAGATCATCGAGTCCAACCATTCCATGCTCCTCAGCACTCAGACTTCCTGCATCCTAGCAAATCCTGCAGGCCCAAGTCCCCTCTTCAATCCTGTAGCCCCAGTCATACTGTGATTATCCTTATCCATACAATGAGAAGGCCTCCAGAAGAATCTTCCTACACCCTCACTGCCTCCTGAAGTCCATGTAAAATCCCTTGACTATATTAGATCCTGAAGGGTATCAGAGTATTACCTGGGAAAAGTGTTAGGTAGTTGGTGCTAAAGCCACAGCAGAGAGTCTTCTTACAGTTTTTCAATCTACATGACCAAGTCCCAGTGTTCATGCACATGTGCGCTATTTTATTGCAAATATAGATATCCTCTCAGAGCGTTACTGCTTGAGGCTTTATGCAGGTTTTTTCTGAGAGCTCTTTGTGACTACAATCATAGACTCTTCTTTCTTCTAAGAAGGGTCTTCTTCCTGCTTCCAAGCCAAGGTGCCTGATGGCCTAAACAATCACTTTTGTATAGCACAATCTCTGCCCAGAACAGAAATTGGATTCATCTGACTCTTATGGATACTTCTTCAGGATATGCAATGTATAGAGAGAAGAATAAACTCAGAATGTTTAATTTTATTATCATAGAATCACCAGGTTGGAAGAGACCCATCGGATCATTGAGTCTAACCATTCCCATCAAACACTAAACCATGTCCCTCAGGACCTTGTCCGTCCGTGCCTTAAACACCTCCAGGGAAGGTGAATCAACCACCTCCCTNTGAGGGGCCCAGAACTGCACACAGGATTCAAGAAGTGGTCTCACCAGTGCTGAGTACAGAGGGAGAATAACTTCCCTGGACCTGCTGGTCACACCGTTTCTGATGCACACTGTTTATGCTGATAGGTCCATAGCCTCCAAGTCACTGTTTTAGTCTCCCCAGTATCTGCCCCTTGCCTATACTCTGCAACACTGCCGTGTATATTGGTGATTTAATTTAAAGCAGAATTCACCTGAAACAGTTGTTCCATATTTCAGGGAAATTCAACAGCACAGAGAGGATAATGAAACAAACCAATCTAGTCTGAGTGAGCTCTCTAGCAAGTTAAAAGGAATAATGCATTTGCTGGAAAAGAGAAAAAAATCTCATAAGAAGGCACAGTAGAGAGCTGCAGAAGCAGAACTCCTCACTTTCATCTGCAGAATGGAAGTGTGACATATTAGCATCTGTTTATGCAATGCTACTTCTATTTTTGTCTCTCAGTTCTTCCTATCCTAGCATCCTGCTTTGTGCTAATCCTTAGCTGCTCAGGCTGATATTTCCTGTGCTGGATATCTGTCTCAAAATGGAAAGTTTTGGGATAAGATATTTAACAGTTTTCAGACTGAGATTAGTAAAATGTGTGATTTTCCCCTGTTAAGAACATATGCAGTAATAGTTATACTGAATGATCTCTAATTCCTCCAGATATTTCAACATTTTTTGGATTTTGCCCTAATATCTTTATATCTAGAGCTTTCGGTGAAATATCACCCTTACATTGCCTGCAGGAAGGATGTTCATCTTAAGTTCTCAAGCTGGTCAACCCTGAATAGTAAAATCCTCTAATAATTTTACCTCTAGTCCTTTTTTATCCCTAATGTTTTTTAAAGAAAAAGGGTGGTTAAGAAGAACACTTAGTAAAGCTGGTTGAAAACTTCCTCAGGGAATTTTAATAACAAAATATGAATCTGGTGTGATCAAAATACCTCATGAGAAAATCCCAATTCCATCAAAACTTTCAACAGGAATGAGGTTGCTCCTCCCTGTATTTAATCATAGATAATTTATTCTGAAATTTGAAGGAAATAATTTGGGGAAGTGGAACATTAACTAACATTAAAAAAAAAGCAGAATTCAAACTTATTGTGTTGTAGAAGAAATTTATGAACTTACTTTTCATAACCCAGTTTTCACATAAAGAATATCTGCAAATAAAATAAATTACCAAAATCACGTTTTTTCTGCCCTGATCTGCTTTTTTTCAGGTAGCACATGACAAAAGGTGATATGTTTCTTTACTGGAACTAATATTCAAACTATATTGTCCCTTTTTTCTGTCCTGATTGACTTGTGCATTGGTCAACAGACTGAAGAAACTTGTTGCCTCCTTGAGACAGCTGAAGAATGGAGGGATTTAGGAACCACTCACACAGACTATATCTTCAATAGGTTTCCAGACAGGGCTGACTCAAAAGTGCATTCAGGTCCCAAAGCAACCTAGTTGCTTGTTTCAATAGTCACGTCTGTCTTTCATTCTCATATAAACAGGTTTATATACCACTATTTTACATCATATTGAAACAAATCTTTTGTTGTTAAGTCAGCACCTCCTTGTAGCTTGCACTTCCAATTTGTCTGATATATTATCCCTCAAAGACAAACAGGAAATACATGTGGGGAAAATAACAGTAGTGAAGAAGCTGAAGGAAGACTTTAAATCACACTCACATGATTTGACAAGTTGTTTAGCCACAGCAACACCTTGAGTTGCAAGAATGAACATCCTTTCAGTGCTCTTATTGCTGGTCTCTATCCAGGACACATAAGCATACTGAGGATTTCATAAACTCTAAGTCAAGCGTTGAGGAATTTTTGAAAGCTCAGTTGTAAAACTACAGGATTTTTCCAGTACAACCAGCACTCTCTTCAGGAATCTTAAGAATGGCATGAATGATGAAAATGTAGAAAATAAATTGTAAGGTTGTTTGTTTTTTTTAATTTCTTATCTCTTAAGCCTTCCTGTCCCTTTATGTTGTAAATTTACTTCTGATGCACAAGAAAACTGAAATTCTTATTGTAATATTTTGATTGTAATACCTTGGACTATAAAAAAGGAGCAGTATTCCAAGAATTGTCATAAAATTGGGCTAAATGTGAACTATGGTTTCCAAAAAATATCTAGTTGCTTGTGCATCTACTAGTAACTAGATATTAACAATACTCATGGAAGAAGAATAGAAGTTGAGCACCAAAAAAGGTTTTATTTAAACTTCTGTTTGATTGTACTATACATATAATAGGAAAGTAAAATAAAAAAGGAAAATAATCCTATTATCCATAATGAGTTTGATACAAAACTATTGCTGTTGTCTTGTATGTCTTCGTACTTTTTTGTACTTTTTTGTTTAGTGGCTGTGCTCTTCACAACCAGTCACCCATTGCTGCTGTCATCAGTTGAGATGAAGGATTTGACAGATGGAAAACATGTTGTACCTTTAAACAGGTCCAGAATGGAGTTTATGCCACTTTTACATAAAAGGGAAAGCTAGATGTAGCACTTATTGCTTTTGCAGATACATTCTTCGTATCATCTCAAGAACTGTAGGGATTTAACAGCTTTAATTCTGAAACAATGAAGCAGTTGTACTTCTTAGGAGGGTTCAGTCTCCTGTCACAAAAGAACATAGGATTCTAGGCAGCTGAGTGACAAGTATCTACATTTTGTTACAGAAGCTGCCTTGAATGCAAGTTGCTGAGGTTATGACTTCTATTAATCTCCTGGGTCCAAAGGATCTTTACCATATTTGCTTCATGTCTGGATGACTGCCAGAGTCTACCAGTGTACACCTCTGAATGAACTTTTCTCATCTGAAGACTGACTTGCTGGGTTTACTTATGTGTGTACATAGTGTTACTACAAATCCACACCGCTCTTGCCTGTCTCTGTTTCACACACATTGTACTTCCCAGGTGTTATCTCCTCTGTGTTAATATTATGTTCCATCTCAGAGGTCATTGGTGGGAACATTAAGGGACATGGTTTAGTGTTTGATAGGAATGGTTGAACTCGATGATCCGTTGGGTCTCTTCCAGCCTGGTGATTCTGTGATTCTGTGATTCTATGAACTGACATGCCCTGCATTGGTTCTTGTATTGTCCTTTCCAAGTGAAATCTACTCTTTTGGGCATGATTTTCAAGTTTTCAATAGCTCTGTATGTCCATATCCTCACATTCTTCTTCAACTTACTTCCCTGCTGGAAGTGATAGGTAGATTGAATTCATAAGAGAAGCAGTGGTAAGAGAAGAGCACCTTATGTTCACTTTGTTCTGCTGTAGATCAGTAAAAATTTAAAGGGAACTCTGATGAAAATCTTTCACTTGGCTTCAGCCATGGTTACAGTTTTACATCCTTGGCTTCCAGTCAGATCTTCGATATGATTGTCATACACTGTTTTGAAAATAACATGTATAATGCATTTACAATGGTCTCCAGAATGGTTAAGGGATATTTTCCTCTTAAGCTGCTATTTTGAGGCTTTTATAAATGGAAAATTATTGCTTGCTTGGATGACCTTTCTTCAGGCATGTTTCAGTGCCAAGGTTATTTCTTTTCTTTGAGTGAAGGAGGGGTTTGATAAAATTAAATGTTTCTGGTTTTGAGCTCTCTAAGTGGAAAAAAAATGACAGTTTCACGCTTTGGAAGAAATGTTTAGACGCTTATTTGCACTGAGTATTGCAAAATGACTTCATTTTATCTTCAAATTTGTCACTCATAGAAAAGTAATTACATTTTAAAGAAAAGTTTTTTAAAGAAGAAACTTTTTATTTGGAAACTGCATAAAGGGCAGGATGGAGCAGGTCCCTCAGTTTCCGAAAGAAACTAGATATACTTTTAGTGACATTTAAATGCATGTGTATGTAATGCCTTCAATTATGTTCTTTATATTGTTTACTGGTTTGTTGCCAATCATCCTGTTGTATAGCCTTGCTGCTGCTCAATGTATGTTGAAGAGCTAATAGAAGAAAAATTGTACTTTATTTCATTTTTCTTATAATAAATTGTCCTTTGTTGCATAGAACTAAACTGTGCTTGCAACAGTCATGTTGAAACTGCCTGACCATTCCCAGAGCATGAGCTAGTTCCTGTCCTAAATGAGATAAGAACCCAGTGACAATTATAATCATGTAATTAGGCAGTGCATCATCTTATGAAGATTATTATAGCAAAGCATTAAGGTTATAAATTTTAACAACTCTCTGTGCTAACATTGCCTAGTTTCTGAGTTTCCTAATTTGTAATCCTGTCATTCTTTCACCTTTCTTTTACAATATTTTTTGTTGAATCTGACTATACTTTGGAATTGAAAATTAGATATAATTTTTCTTTAGATTGCTCTTTTTGCATAGTAGCATTTTAGTTCGTAACATTTCTTGAGGTATACAAAACCTGAAAAAAACTATCTGGGGCCATGTAGTAAGTCACTTCACCTGAAAATTCTCTAATGATACTATTGCAAATGCATGATAAGAGTAACAGTAAAATCAGAAATAATTTGGAAAATATAGTTTTAACATTTCATGTTTGCAATACTTATATGTGTCAATAAGCACCACAATTTCCCCTGTTTAAAGCTCTTCCAGCCTGGTGATTCTGTCAACATAAAGGTTTTATTCAGGCTTCCTATTTTTTTCTGGAATAATGTCTGAATCCTGCCTGAATTCTTCAAAATTCCCTCATCTCTTATAAAATCCTTCTGAATTATGCATTTTCCCATCTCTGCCACAGCAAAAAACCTTCCTATCTGAAACTTACTTTCAAGTGAGAGAAACACGACACTGAAATTCCAGCACATTCGAGTCATTGGAAGATTTGCCATTGCCTTCAGTGACTACATCAAATTAATCTGTAATGCATGTAACTGAAAAATCAGTGACTTCATGAGACTTTTTGAAACACACTTCCATCTTGCCTAGTGTCATCTCTCTCCATGCCAAGTCATGTCTGGTTTACCATGCTGAAAGTAGTAAAGATTTAGTGCTAAGTATATAATGGATTTTGAGTTCCTGAGGAGCAACGTTGCTTTACCTTGCCAAGCAAAGTACCTTATCCATATGCTGTACATGAGTTTTAAAAAGCTATGGAATGGCTGTTCCATACATACCGCATGTTCCTTAAAAATATAAAACACCACATTTAAATGCAAAACTTCACTGAGAGAAAAACAAGTTCTGACTTTGGTTTTGATTACTCAGATTTTTCTACTGAAATTACTTTGATAAGAGTGCTTTTCTTTGAGGGAAGTATAATTTTCTACAGTATGCTTTGATTTTCTTTATATAGTTTGTTTAAATGGGATATTCAGGAACCACTAGATCCTGACACTACCCCTTGACAGTCTGAGAGATCTGGGCTTGTTTAGGTTAGAGAAGGCTCCAGGGGGACCTTATAGCCACCTTCAGTACTTACAGGTGCCTCCAGGAAAGATGGGAAGGTAGGATGGAGTGTAGTGGTCAGATCAGGGGTAAGTGTTTTAAGGTGAAACAGCTAAATTTAGATTAGATATTTGGAAGAAATTTTTTTACTGTGAGGGTGGTGAGGCACAGGGACAGGTTGTCCAGAGAAGTTGTGGATGCCCCATCCCTAGAGTTGTTCAAGGCCAGGCTGGGTGAGGCTTTGAGCAACCCAAACTAGTGGAAGGTGTCCCTGACCATGGCAGAGGTGTTGGATCTAAGTAATCTTCAAAGTCTCTTCCAACCCAAACCACTCCATGATTCTGCATTTCCATGACTCTATGATACTATGAACTTTCCATATCTCATCAGAACAAGGTTTCTTTAAATACAATGAATTAAATAGCTCATTCTCTTTCACTCTTTCTTTTGCTCGAGTGAAATCTGTGTATATTAAGGTGCCCAGCATTTTAGGACCTCTAAACTAGAGACAGGAGGAAGGTGAGGATCAAACCCATTAATCCTGTCATTAAATTATGACAAAGGTCTGCTGAGAGCATGAGTTTAAAGCAGTTTAAGGCAGGGAGGTGTTATTCATACTGCATAATAATTAGGTAAATAATCTAGTAGCCTGGATTAAGTGAATAGCCAGATCACCGAGCAGCATTCAAACTACTGCTTGTGCCAATTAGAGATCTAGGCTCTTAACTTCAGCTGTGCACTGTGATACACCCTCAAAGCATGAAACAATCTTGACTGCAAATACTGCAGCCATTTCCACAAGTAATAATTTGTAGGCATTGGAATAAGCAGTGTTAAAGGGATCAGAATCATATCCCTGATGGACAGCCCATGAAATTGTGCATGTAAGGTATTAAAAAGGTGTTGAGACTTTTTGCATCTATGCTATTACTTCAAATGTCCTTCAACTGTGAGACATGGCAAGCAGACCTCCAAAAAAAATTGGAATCCGTTTACTTAGATTTTTTTTTTTTTTTGGTGTAAGATCTGTGTAATCAAATGGAAAGAGAAAAAGTAGTAAAAAAAACCCCCCTAATCTTAGAACATGACACCTAGAGTATCAGGGGACACTTCAGTAATTTTAATTGAGTAATGACATCCCCTACAGCCATGTAAAAAGCAGACCAGACCTATTTCATGGTATGATATTAGATTAAATAAGACTACACTGGCTTTACCTGCATATTAGATAGTATTGATATTCTGGTAAGATAAATACAAAAAATTATATCTTAGCGTATGATAGAAGCTATGCCAAGTGACATTTCTGATGGAGAAATTTAAGACTGACTAATGAATTAGGATAAGATTTCCAACATTAAAAACGGGCATAAGTTCAATGAAGATTATGGATTTGCAATTGTTAGATGACAGTGCTGAACATTGTGAAATTTGTAATGACATATTTTAAATAAGAGTCTGTTGAACACTCCTAATCATCTTAGTTTTGAGGTCTCTGAAGTTACCTGCACGTTGCAATGATCTCTTATCTTTCTTCTTCAGTGTACCTGCATCTACACATTAAGTTCTTCATCTAAATGTTTCTCAGGGGGCTGGGTCAGCACTGCTGCATCTTCTTCATGCTGCTTAGTAACTGCAGCTTAAAAAATGTTTACTTTTGTGTAGGTGGTAGTGAAATCTACAGCTAAGGGTTTCTTTTTAGATACAGCAAGGATAATAAAAATGTGAGGCTTTCCAGCGTCATCTCAATATCTTGTAATTAAGTGTCAAGCTTTTTTTCCTTGAACTACAACCCTTGGTAATTTCAATCTACAAATAATAGTAAAAAAATCCTACTGATTGCTGAGTTCATGATGAGTGATGAGTTNACAGGGATAGATCTTAGAAGAACAGGATTCTGGTCATTTCTACAAATTTAGTAAGGTAATAAGGGTGTCATGTATGTCTGTCACTAGAGAATAATTTAAGATGTAAAAATCAAACCTGTCCATTTGAGGTAAGTAAGATATGTATGCTGGAGTGTACAAAAAAGTGAAAACCAAGCCACTGGTGAGTGGTACTCATATCATACCAGACCAAATTAAGTGATAGACCCAGAAGAATATATTTTGGATTTTGGTGCAGTTGTGGTGAGTTGCTCTCTGACATTTTATTATGGAAACTGTTGCTGAGCCCTTCTACGACGTGGCTATAGAAAGTTATCTCTTTATGGTATACATTTCCCTCAGTGTGTTGTCAATGTTGAAAGGTGTATAGACTGAGTCTGCTCAGAGTGACAACTCACACCAGCATAAACAGGCCTGTTACTGGGGAAAAGACAAAGCAGAAGACAGAGAAAGTGAGAATACATGCATTGAGAAAACACATGCTGCTCTGTGAAAAAGAGGAACCACTTGAAAATTGCAGACTACTCTGGGTCTGCAGTGGAACAGATTTCTTTAAACACACCTGAGCTTATCATATTTTCTTCACCATGAGAATAAATGTACACTAGCAAAGCAAATGAATAAATTATTTATGATAAAATTAGAAACCAATTCTTAAGGTGAATCACAAAAGCAAGAAAATACAAATTGAGAGCTCAATGAGACTGACATCAGGTATATTTCAGACCCAGTAGTTCCTTAAACGTTGCCCATTATTAGAGTCAAGTACCAAACCAGTACCACTTCTTGAAAGTACTGTCATTCAGAGCACCAACCTTGGTCCCTTTTCCTTCAGTATTAGAGGGGATAATTGTATGTCCAAGAGCACAGTTTTCTTAATACATTTTCCAGGAATATTGTTTTTTCCTCTCTCCTCTAAATTATATGGGAAGATACTTATTTGCTTGAGACTTTGGTTACATGAAAAATGCAAATAAAATATTGTTTAAACTTTTAAAGGATTGTTTATCTTTTGACATCTAAAGATCCTTTGACATGTTAATTTTTTACACTAGGTTTATGTTCCCACTTCCAAACTCTATTTGATTGAATCATAGAATCAACAGGTTGGAAGACACCCACGGGATCATCGAGTCCAACTATTCCCACCAATCTCTGAACCATGCCCCTCAGTACCTCATCCACCTTAAACACCTCAAGGGAAGGCGAGTCAACCACCTCCCTGGGCAGCCCGTTCCAATGCCCAATGAACCTTTCTGTGAAGGTTTTTTTCCTAATGTCTAGCTTAAATTTCCCCTGGCAGAGCTTGAGGCCATTTCCTCTTGTCCTGTCCCCTGTCACTTGGGAGAAGAGGCCATCTCCCTCTACTCTACAATGTCCTTTCAGGTAGTTATAGAGAGCAATGAGGTCTCCCCTCAGCCTCCTCTTCTCCAGGCTAAACAACCCCAGTTCTCTCAGTCACTCCTCGTAAGACTTGTTCTCCAGCCCCTTCACCAACTTCATTGCTCTTCTCTGAACTCACTCCAGAGCCTCAAGATCCTTCTTGTGGTGAGGGGCCCAGAACTGAACACAGGATTCGAGGTGCAGTCAAAGTTGTTGCATTAGCTTTTCCTTCCTAGACTGTGTGATTTCCATTTTTACTGGTAGAATTAAATAGTGTTAAAAATAACCTGCAAAGCTTTATGATAGTCTCATAATATCTGACCTCCTGCTGTCTCACTAATGAAGATTGCAAAGGTTCTGCTGTTGACTGATGTAAGAATTAGGAGTGGTTTCTTTTGAAACGTTTTCTGAGCTAACTTCTGCAACCACCTCTCATCAGATTCAAAGGTTCAAGCAGCCACAGACAGGTAGTTATTTAATTGTGTTGTGACTGACAGGCAAAGTAATTACTGAAAGAAACTGAAGGTCCACTGGGGAACACACAGGAAATTTGTTTTGTGGATTTACTTCACAAACCCATTGGAGTTGCTGGTACATGATATATTCTCCTGCATCATTTAACAAGAAAAGACTAAAATTTAGGGTAAAATGTGACAGAAACTGCAGCAGGATGCAGTAGAATAGAACCAAAACAGATGTGTCTTTGCCGTTTTCCCTGTTCATGTGTGACTGAAGAGCAGTGTATTTCTGAGAGGTGCTGCAAGTGATCTGGTTTTCATGTAGCTGCAGGGTGTGATTTTTTTTCACTTTAAAAATTTAGAAATGCCTCTAAAAGCATCCTCGTGTAAAGGCTACAGACCTGAAATATGAAAATGCCATCATTTTCACAACATTTGGCTTAAGCACTGTTATCAGTTTTTACAAGGTGTCTCTAATAGCTGAATTTAGTTGAGCTACAAATAATGGGGATATACACATTCCCTTCTACTTTCTTTGCCCAAACACACTGTAAGCAGACAGCAGTTTCACTTAACACAAAGAGTTGCCCTTTGGCAGGCAATTATGTGTGAGAAACACTGTCCTTGTTGTAGCTTTCATCTGCCTCGTATTTTTCAGTATAATAGATTAACACAGATCTTACTTTTACATCCTGAACCGCTTTTCATCTAAATAGGCAATAAAAAAGATCCCACGCAGAAGTAGTTTACCTAAGTATAGATGATTCCAGATGTAACATCAAGTAGAATTGTGCCCTTTCCCCCACAAGTATTTAGTATATTAAATTGCAGGACAATACAATGTAGCAACAAGATAGTAAAGGAACAATATCATATGCATTCTAACAAAAAATAAAGTAGTATTAACATTAACAATGCTTTTCTATTGCTGCCTGCACCTAGCTCACAGTCAGTCTGCATTCCTTGTTCTCTTTCTCCCTCTTCCCTATAAATCCTTTTCTTCACATTTCCTGCAGCAGTTTTACATCTTCTCCTTTGTGTTCACTCCTCCACACAACAGAGGAGAGATCCTTAGGAAATACTTCTTTGCGCACCATGGGGCTGTTGGCTTTCTATGCCAAAAGAACACATTGCTTGTGTATGGTCAACTTTCTGTCCACTAGAAGTGGCAATCCTTGGATGAAAACCTCCTGTTTAACCTGCTGGACCCTAGCATGCACTGGTGCCTAGAGTTATTCTTTGCAGGTGCAGGACATAATGTTTCCTTTTCTTGAAATTCACAAGATTTCTGCTGCCCTTTTCCATCCAGGCAAGGTCCCCCTGAATGGCAACATGCCCATCTAATGTATCAATCCCTGTTCCTAGTTTGTCTCATCTACAAATTTGGTGAGGAAGCATTTTGTCCTGTTATCCAGGTCATCAAGGAAAATGTTAAATAACATTGGCCCCAGGACCAGCCCCAGGAGTTCTCCCCTCTGTTGTTCTCCAGCTGGACTTCATGTCACTGGTCAAAACTCTCTAGGCCCACCAGTTCATCCAGTTGTCAGTCCAGCTCACAGTCCATTTATCTTGCCCATATTTCTCAGTTTGTCTATTTTTTTAAAGTATAATTAGTTTCACTGTCACATGAAATGTTACCATTATGGGGTTTGGATTTCAAAATTTATCTAATTTGCAGGGATCCCATGATCAGATTTATAAAGAGAAGTGTTACTTCTAAATCTGACCATGTTTCCTCACTTGATTCATATGATACATATACAGTTCGTCTTAAATTATTATATACACAGAAGTGACCACAGAGGTAGATCTAGACAGAATATGGCAGCCTGAGCCACTCAGAGTGGGATGAAATTCTTTGACATTCAGAACTTTAGATGAAGAGATGTGAAGTGACTACTTGAACAGTGACAGTAATGATGAAGCCAATAAATATATTCGAAGCAATGTTTTTCACAACACAAAAAATAGACAGAATGCTAAAGTAAACCTCCAAGAACATTTAAAGTTATGTATTAATTTTATTTTTTTAAAAACCCCAATCGGCTAAATACTGTGTCAATAGCCATAGAGGCATATACATTTCTCAGTTGTCAGGAGATCCACACTATCCAAGAATGAAATATTTGTCATTCAGTAAGAACAATCTAATGACCTTGGATCCATCCTGAAATACAAACCAGTTTCCCCAAATGATTTTTGTTTGTAATATCTGACCTCTGTTATTATTAGTATTTAATAAATCACTCCCTGTGTGGCCCATGTGATTCTCTGACCACTCGATTAACTGACTACACAAAATTATTAGTCTTTAAAAAACCAATGCACATTAATTTAAAATTGTCTGGTTTCTGTTGCTTTAGTTTCACACTTTATACCCAGTTTTAAATATAATATGCTGCATTAGTCATTCATCAACAAATTTCAACAGGAATTTAAATCTTCGGTTGTAAATACTGTCGAGTATTTTGAAAGTTAATTGTGAAACTGTCGGTTTAGCACACTATAGAATCCTTTGTACTGCTAGAAATGTACTTGGATATTTGAATAACAGATGTAACTGGAGTATTCAATATGCAGAAAAGTTGTCACAAATTCAGATAATTACTATTGCAAGCTCCTATAGATACTCGCCTTAGGTAACCAGATAATCATAGAATCATAGAACAACTAAGTTGGAAGAGAACCACCGGATTATTGAGTCCAACCATTCCTATCAAACACTAAACCATGTCCCTCAGGACCTCATCCACACATGCCTTAAACACCTCCGGGGAAGGTGAATCAACCACCTCCCTGGGCAGCCTGTTCCAGTGCCCAGTGATCCTTTCTGTGAAAATTTTTTCCTAATGTTCAGCCTAAACCTCCCCTGGTGGAGATTGAGGCCATTCCTTCTTGTCCTGTTCCCTGTCACTTGGGAGAAGAGGCCATTACCCTCCTCTCCACAACCTTCTTTCAGGTAGTTGTAGAGAGCAATGAGGTCTCCCCTCAACCTCCTCTTCTCCAGACTAAACAACCCCAGCTAAATTTGGCTTCTTGTAGCACATACAGGAATGCTAAAAAAAAAATGCTATGGATGCCACAGAAAATGAAGGCACAAAACATTCATTTGTTAAAGGTCCACCTTTCTCTGTGTAATGGAACACAGGAATTATTCCATTTTCTCATTGTGAATATGGAGACTTGGCCTGTGCCAGGGATTAAAGTTTCTGAAGAATTAAAACTGATCAAACGTATAATGAAGGTCTCATGAGCTAAATGAAAATAATATACTAGAAGAGCTCAGTCATGTGTTTGATTAAATTGGTTGCATTAAGAACACACTTCACATTTGTTTAAACCCTGAGGTAACCCCATTTATTACTCTAGCTGGGAAAATTCGGTTGGTAGTAAGAGAGTGTGTTCTGCAGAAACTGTAATGCAAGCTGAATTTATAAGTTATTAAGTCAGTTAGTGAACCACCCGGCTGGCTGCAGTCAAAGGTGGCTGATGTGGGGAAGAGGCAGGAAGAGGAAATTGTCTGAGAGCATGCCAAGAAATAAATGAAATTTGGTAATGACTCAGTGAGAATACCTTCATACTCCAACTGTAGGAGAAAAAAAAAAGCAGAACACTGGCAGTAAAATCTCAATCTTCTAAATGCACGCATTGTGGTCAAGTTTTGCTTCCAGAAAAAAAACCCTTCCACATAATATGTCCTTCAATAAATATTATTCCCTGTGGTTACCCTCAATACAGGAGGGATATTTAACGAGCACCCACAAGAAGATGAAAGGAAACAGGAGCCAGACACAACACTAAGCCTGTACAACTAAAGAAGGAAGGTACCTCAGTCCAACAATATAATCCCCAAGCCTCTTGTCCAGCTCATATCCAGTTTCTTAATTGCTTTAGCCTTCAGTGAAAAAATTTCAGAGATGTTGAACAATACATTGTAGCTTCTACTAGTACTGGTTTATTAGCCAGTAAATATACCACATTTTAGGAGCAAGGACAGGAACTGTGAGACAATGATCTAACCACTTGTCTAAAGAATCAGCTCATCTCTTTCTTCACTGCATCCACATTCCCCAGACCATTGTCCTACAGGGATGGAGGTCACATATCAATAGATTATTAAGAGTTCTATGTGTTCAGTTCCAGGATCTCAAAAAAAACAGTGGCTGCACTACCCCTTTCTCCTACGCTTTATAAAAAGACAATGCCTTTTATACAGATTTCAAGTAAGCTTATAAAGTCTGTGTGACCACATCTTGGAAACCATCAGAAAAAGAACCTTAGGACTTCACTGAAAACTGTAAAAATAAATAACCCAATCCCTCTACCCTCCCCTGCCAACACCTATATCAACAGGTAATTTTGGTTTTTGTCTCCAAATGGGTCAGAAAGAGTTTTGAAATTAGCACCACATGTGGTAAGTTAACGCAAGTAAAACATTTTTCATAGTTAAAGCTGGCACTGCTATCAGTTTTGTGTGGGAACTAAAGACTGAAAGTTTTCTGAAGTCTCCCCTGCAATGTGAGAAAGCTCATTTGAAAACTCTTGAGTGATTTCAGGGCAAAATTAAAAGTGATCTAAGAGTGTGTGTTAAAGAACGTTAAGAAGCAATTTTAAAATATGTTGTTGGTTGACTTTAGTTGTTATTGCAGAATGGGAAGCAAAATCTGAGAACTTGCCTGGGTGAAATTCTCCTCTCTAGATCTCTGTCTTAGAGCTGCTGTAAGTTCTCCTTCCATCTACATGGCATGAGGAGGTAATCATGGTCTCTTGGCTTAGAGAAATGCTAGAAAACCAAGTCTTCAATACCTTTAGTGCTGGAGCAGTGAAGTTCATGAATAAAGGGTTTTTTTAAGGCATGAGGCTGAACTTGAGACAACATCAAACTTTCTGTATAAAATTACCCATTGTCCCCTAGGCAGTGCATTTCATATTGTTGATTAGTTGTAGATACAGATGCACAGAATGTCACCATTTTCAGTAGGGTTGGTGCTTCTTGATCTATGGGTTCGCACTTCTTGATCTATTTTAAAGCACCAATACTCCCAATGGTAGGATTCAGTACAGAATTTGTGCCGGGTAGTGCATAGTAAATGGGCAGTTGCCAGTCACTGTCTTATGTTACTTCAGATATCCAAGGTTAAGAATCCACATGGAAAGGTTTGGTGCAGAACAGAGGGAGAACTGTTACAGCATTGCTGTGCCTTTTAGAAATACTCGCCTGATACTAGCAAAATAAAAGCTGTGTTAGTACAACTCCCATATTAATAAACTCTAGTAATAAATCATACGAGAAATAGATTTAATCAAGCAAAACATAAAATAAGTAAATAACATTGTGTCAGTGTCAGGGTCCTCGGATATTGAGATATTACGAATTCCTTGTGCTCACCTCTTGCAGTCATTGCAAGAACTGTCCACTTAATTCTGACATCTCCGAAACCTCTGAGAATTAGATCTTAACTCAGATCCCTTTAACTCAATTTGAATTAATTTTTCAGGAATATAACTTGTTTTATGAAAAAAATGTTAGCTGCAAAAGGAGAAAGGACAGATGTAGGACAGATCTTCATAAGAGTTCACACAGAATCATTTAATAATTATGGGCAAGTGCTTGAAGAGAAGATAGACACTTAAATGCTTTAGTTTTAGTTAGCAGCTTAGTACCTCCAACTTCGTATCATTGCCTTCTCCTCACCTTATTTTCAGAGGTTATTTCCCCATGTGATTTGCCAGTTTAGATAGTTCCTCTGCTTAAGCAGTTTATATAACTAGATTTCTACTCAGTCAGGCATTTCTATGTGTAAAATGCACAGTAGATGCTAGTTATTACTATGCTGTAACTTGCTGTGAGAACTCCCATTCCTGAAATTCAGAAATCTGAATAAAAGAAGGGTTTTATTGCAAATAGCCACCTCCTATAAAAGCTAGAATATATCTCTGAATAATCCATTTTCAATCTCTTGCAGTAGTCACCTATTTCTGGGAACAGATTACTTCTGTTTGCAAACACTCCTCAGCTTCAACATCTTTAAAGTAACAAATTCCAAAGCTATAGAAAGTAGTTATATAACTGATCTTGTAGTACAAAAGCGTAATTAACCTGAAAACCTTAGTTTTAAAAAAAAATTCACAGGGTTTAGCTTACAATCAAGAAAGTAGTGTACAAAGTACCAAAAACTTTACAAGAATCTGAGCTCCTGCTCCTAATAGAAGTTTCATTGCTAAAACACTACCTCAGCTCAAAAGGCTGTAGAAACCACATGTACCTAGCCACACATGATGGAAGACAGAGGTGATCATTGCACAACTTAACTATGCTGTACATTCATAAACATTGTTGAGACGGATATCAGGTAGATTGTGCAATCCAACTCCTTTTTCAGTTCAGGCTTCAGAATAATTGACTACACTCATTTTTTGAGACTTTCTTCTATGTTTTAAGGAAAATATTTTCAGCCATTCAGGACCTACTAGAGACATCAGAACTGTATTTTTAATTTTGTTCATCTCCACCTCTTGAGATACTGAATAGGATCTGACTTGATCAATTAAACTCCTTTCCTTTTCATCCAAAACAAAAATCAAAGTATTTTGTCAGTATCTCAACCATCTTTTGTCTCAGCCAACTGTTAAACCCTTCCATTTTCTGAAATCCCAGTGAATCCTTCTCTTTATATACATACAGCTCCTGCACTTACTGTATTATAAATGGTAGTATTGCAGATTTTTTGGGTGATGGAAAGGAATATACAGAATTTGAACAGGTTCTCATGGAAAAAACTGAGGAAATAAACACACTGTAAACTCTAATATTACAAGAGGTACTAATGTGCAATTATTTAACTGTGTGCTATCTACCAAACACTCATCTACTTAAATATCAGTCCAAATCCACTCAATGGCAAACCCATTTGTTTCAATAAGAGCAAGAAGAATCAGTAGAGCATAGCTGGGAAAAAAAAAAAGAACAGTAAAAATTTTGTAATAACATTTTGTAATAAAAACTCTGCAAATTCAAACCAATTATACCTGGAAAAAGTTTGTATGAAGTTCTCCTGAATTACTCTTTCTACGGCCAATTACTCATTACAGTTTTTGGTCTTCTAATATGCAGCTATTGCATCTTCAAAAGATTTCCCTCATGAGACAATTAAGAAGGGTCAAAGATTTACTCACTTGCTGTATATTTGCAAGCAAAATTTACCTCATGCAGAGACTAAGAATTTGTCTGGGAAATTGAAAGCTGCAGACTGTTTGAATAATTAAAAGCAGAGAATTATACTATAAAATTTGTTTCGCAGCTAATGTCAGCTGCTTGAAACATAGAAAAGACAGACAAATAGAAAAGAATCATTTGGGGAGTGGAAGAGAATTTTTATTTCTTTGTGTGCTCTTGAGCAAAAGCAGGTTAATATTAGTTACAAAAAAATTCTGTTCTAAGGCAAACATTTTGATAGAGTCTCCATTACTGGACCGACTTACGTATGTGGCCTTACTTTGCCTGCATAATCACGTGGAAGAAAAAATGTGATACAATATCTATGTTCTCATCAGCTAGAAAATTTGACCCTCAATTTAGGTTAATCCAATCATATGAGCGTGTCTGACTTGGGTTCAGTAGTGCTTTTCAAATCAAAAATATAGCAAGAAATAAGATTCTTGCAAAATTATTTTTATACAAAAATGGGCAAGCAGTCTTTAAATCATAAAGAAACCAACTAAACTTTTCTTCTGTTGATCAGCACAGCACTGTAAAAGGTAAAGAAAGGCCTCCTACTTCTGCAACTTTAGGTGCTAGAAATGTTAATAAAATAATATGTTTTCATTCACATTTGAAATTTATTAAGTTATATTTACACCAGTATGCTTGTAATGATAAGCAAAGGTTTTTTTTTATTTCCTTAATGTAAAGATATTACACATTAGACTAGCCACTTCCTTAATCCGTATTCCAGTTAAATCATATCTAGACATCATTGCTGGCTTGCTCAAATATCCAAAACCCAAAGCCCCAAGCACCTGAGACAAATCATATGGTTTTGCCTTTTTGCATTACAGGATATCAACTTCTGAATGGTTGGACTCAATGATCCGGTGGATCTTTTCCAACCTTGTAATTCTGTGATTCTGATATCTTTATTAAACTAAAATGAACAGCAACTTGGTAAGCCACTGTATATAAACAGTTGCTGTGATTAGGGCAAAACAATGTAAATGTACAAAATTTTCTTCAGCAGCTTTGCATTTAAAATTTTGGGGTTTTATAATGTATGCTGCTTTATCCCCACTGCTTCTACTCAGTTGCCAGTTTAATTAGCACACTTTTTTTGCTAGATCAGTATTGTTATGATTAATATTTTTGTCTATATCTCTGACTTTAGATCCAAGGTAATTCTATCTGTGTGCTAGCTTAGACAAAATATCCAGAGTAAAAAAACTCACTTTGATAAAAAGAAAGATGTAGAAATAATAACTGCAAGTCATTTGTGAATATTTGTGAATATTGTGCTTGTCAGGCTTGTTTGGAAGCCTCTACTGTGTACCTAAAAATATGACTGAAACTCGTTTTAATGAGCTCAGCTTCAGTTATGTGCAATTTAGTTGATAAAACAAGTTTATATTAGCTGGTTTATATTAGATATTGAAAAAAAATATGGTCTTAGCAACGTAATATCCAGCACTGACTGCAAAACTGCTCATCATCCTGAATTTGATACTTAACACGCACGAAGTTCAATTCCACTTTGACAATCTAGTGAGCAGGACCCAAGATTATTTGCAAGTATATCCCTGTAAATCATAGTAATTTCTTCAGACTGTAGCCAGTAGCCTATGAATTGCAGAAATATGGTGAGGAAAGTGGCCTGACTCAAAATGGTCTTCACAGAAAATTGTGAAAGCAATCCTACTTATTGACAAAATTCCTTTATTATTCGCTTGTTACACAATGCAGTGCGAAGAGTAGCTGATAGTAGGGTACAAACCAAGAACTGCAGGGCTCATCAAGCCCTCAGAAATGACCCAGTCCAGCTTCTGCAGTGAGAGAGAATTAATTTGTCCAAGATATCCCCTGCAATTGACAATCCATTTCCAAAATTTCCAATGATGATTTCAGCACCTTTTTATAACACTGCCATATAAGAGTGCCAAAATCGTTGAGAGGCTTTTGTTTCTCACTTTAAAATATATACTTCAGTTTCCTTCATGTTAAAGTGTTAATTTAGACTCATTTTTCATGATTCAGAAAAGCCTGCTTTTTCTTTTTTTTTCCTGTCCCTTCATTTATTTTTAGTTTTGTATAAATATTTTGTCATTGATTTAAGAATATTGGAAGTCACTTAAAGTACGCTCATTTATTCAGAATCCCTCAAGGTGTCCTTTGTACCCTTTTAGACATATTTTTTTTCCTTTTCAGCCCAGGGATATGTTCTCTGTTGTTAGAGAAATATTAAAGATAAACTGACATTTCAAAGAGGGTTTGGTTAGTATAATGGACACATGTTATGTCAACATTCTTTAAAGTCTTCTTTCTGTACTTAGCCCTAAATTTCTACTCAATTTTTAAATTAACTTAGAGAATCTGGTAACAGTTCACTTTTCCTAGAGAGATTAAGCAAAAATGAAGTTCTTTCTATCATTCTTTATTTTCTTTGTCATGTGTCTTTCCTTTCCTTTTTGCTTCTTTTTCAGTTCCAATACACTCTTAAAGATTTCTTATTACTTGTTATGTGTTTTGTTAATTGAAAGGCATAGTTTTCAGTCCTCATTTTATCCCTGCATACACACACTATTCCCATACATGATAGTTATCCTATATATGAGTTCTGCAACCAGGTAGCAGAGCTCCTTAGCTCTCTCTTACAGCTGTCACCATGACCTCTCTAACTGCCTTCCCATGGTCACCATGTACTTTGAGGAAAGTTTGTCTGAACCCTTTGCAGCTGAATGTTCAAAACTGGGTTTGGAGAATGACGATGAGCACAACTGTAACTTTAAGATTATTTCTTATTTAGTTACTTCAAATATTTGTGGCAGTTTTATCTCAGCACATGACAGACTTTAAGTCAAACTGCTGAAAGGAGAGTAGAGGAAGTGCTGGACTTGTGAATATTTGGCACATACTATGTAAATGACAGTTCTCTTAAAACAACAAGAAGTCTTCCTTACAGGAGCAAGAAAGGATTGTTTAACTCTCAGAGCATTATATGAGATGCTCAGATTTTTGCTCCATTGCACCTCAGTGTCATAGAATCATAGAATAACCAGGTTGGAAGAGACCCACCGGATCATCAGGTCCAAACATTCCTATCAAACACTACACCATTCCCCTCAGCACCTCATCTACCTGTGCCTTAAACACCTCCAGGGAAGGTGAATCAACCACCTCCCTGCGCAGCCTGTTCCAGTGCCCAATGACCCTTTCTGTGAAAAACTTCCTCCTAATATCTAGCCTAAATCTCCCCTGGCAGAGCTTAAGGCCATTCCCTCTTGTCCTGTCCCCTGTCACTTGGGAGAAGAG
>WAAB01024170.1:0-22904 GCA_013389865.1 Piaya cayana | reverse complement strand
CTCATACAGTGCTTTCTGGCAGAAAGTATTTCTCCCTCTCTCCATCACTTTTAAAATGTTTTTGCTTAAGGCACCTTCCTTCTGGGGGGCTTTTTCACTCTGCTTATGGAACACTGGATGATAATCACCCTTTCCAGGAGAGGACAAATAATTAACGGATTTTCATTTAAATCTTATAATCATAAAAACATACAGAGGCAGTTTCAATAACTGTTGAATTTGAAAGATTTAAAAGATAGAATTTGTTTCCATGTAAACCTGTTTCCATGTAAAAATATAATAGAGAAGTTTTCTACTTTAACTCAAAATGGTACCTACTATTCCAAACTACCTTTCATCATCAGTAAGATTTTCAGGTTAGACACCAATCAAAAGCTAGTGTTCTTCTTTTTCAAATAAATATTTTCAAAAAGTTATTTTTTTATTAGAATTAGTGTACCAGTATTAACATTGACTAAACCCTTCAGTAAATGCAGTTGAAAATAAGGTTTAATTGCATATAACAGCCATAATAATAATAATTTACTTAATGGTGTATATAGAAGACCTTCATGTTTTACACTTAAGCTATAAATACATTTTCAGGTATGGGAAACACCTTAATATGTTTGCCAATGGGACATTCTAACAGGTTGCTGAAAGTTTATAGTACATTTTATCTATAATCACTGTAATTTTCAGGTGATTTGCAGGTGTAAGGTGAGAAAATAGAACTCTTACTTGGTAAGCAGTTCTGCAATACCANGCATAATAATAATAATTTACTTAATGGTGTATATAGAAGACCTTCATGTTTTACACTTAAGCTGTAAATACATTTTCAGGTATGGGAAACACCTTAATATGTTTGCCAATGGGACATTCTAACAGGTTGCTGAAAGTTTATAGTACATTTTATCTATAATCACTGTAATTTTCAGGTGATTTGCAGGTGTAAGGTGAGAAAATAGAACTCTTACTTGGTAAGCAGTTCTGCAATACCACAGAATTAGGAGTTTTCACAGCAAATACATCAACAGAAATATACTGAATGCTAGAATATATCATCATGGTTGTGTTTGTTTGGCATAGCAGATGATATTGGAATTTACAGGAATGAAAGAATAGATTATATTCCTGATGTACTGCCTTAAGGGAGTAACAACCAAGTTTCTTTTGTAACCTGAGACAACAGCTCCGTTTAATCAATGACCAATTGAAGTAGAGTTGCTTATCAAATTGCAGTAATGAATGATATAATGGTTTTATATTCAGTGCCTAAGAAGTGATAGAGAAGGAAATTCTTTGCTTATCCAATCTAAAAGCAGCACGCGATGTTACATAAAATATTGATTGACTCCCTGACCTAAACTAGGGATTGGCTGAATCAGTCTGTTTACTGTCTTTCTTGTAAAGATGAACATCAAAATATAAAAAACTTCTCCCATCTAATAATTAGAGTGGGATGGTACAATGACCCATGGAAGAACAGTTGGGACAGTATTTTTGTTTGATAGTCCTCAGAGCATTTTCATGTCACTTGCAATGATCAGAATTTAACTAAGGGATCCCTGTCCTAAGGGACATATCACAGGACACCCCTTCAGTTCTCCTCATTGAGTTTAGAATACCCAAAACATATTCTGCTTTGCCCAGAACTACATCCCTCAAGTGTTAATCTGCATCAGGAAACCTCTCTCTGGGTTAGAGGCGACTGTGTAGGCACATAAAGAGGAGAGACTGCAGGGAAACTGCAGCCAGGAGGGAGTGCTGCTTGTAAGTCACCTCAGTCACCTCCCCAAGCCTGTGAAACAAGGAGCTCGAGCTCGGTAAGGGAGTGCCAGGGCATGTAGTAAGATGCACATGTAATGAAAACTCTTGAATTTTGTGGATTACTGAGTGGGCAAACAAAAGTAATAATAATGAACGACAAGCACTTATTCAGCTGACAAGTGCAGCTTAGTTTCAATTATTTATAACACTTCATAATGTGCTAATAAATGTTCTGTAGCAGCATGCCTTGAAACTGTAATGAAGTCTTAGTAAAATAAGACTTCATTACAGCACTCAGCTATTAATTCTATGTAGAGGAAAGGAAAACACTCTGTTCCTATGAACAATATGTTTCCCATGTCTTGTGTTTCTTTTATCTATCTGAATTTTTAATCAACATAGTTTATGACTTTCTTGAGTTGCATTTTCCTTTCTCTATAGGAAGTTTCATTTTACACCTTTCCTTCCTGCTGTGTCTATTTATCTCTTGTTTTAAAGTGATAAATATGCATTTATAATACCTTAAATTTAATTCTTTCTGCCCTTCTTTATGCATGCTAACTCTGCCCATTGCACTGAATGTTTTTCAGCTTATCAATGAATTAAAAAGTAGCATAAATACAAATAGTAATACATGTCAGTGTGGAGTCAGAATTAATTTTTCCTAGGCAACATACATCTAATTTCAAATTAGATTTCAATTTTCTAATTTAAAAATAATTTCAAAGGCATTATACCAAAAGCCCTTCAGTTTGATTGTTTAAATCAGGATTTATAGTGGGCTGCCCTGTCTTAAGGCATTGTCTTAATTTTCCAACTAAGAGGAACTGTAGAATCAGTAATAAACAGTTTTTCTGGGTGCCACCCTATAAAGATTTAATATTTCAATGGAACAGGAAACTGCCAAATTCAGCTGACTGGTTAAACAGAAATTGTTCTGATCCCCTTTCACATACCTTAGATTCTTTTGTCCAGTCAAGATCCATGGTCTGAGGGTAAGAAATACTATACTATACTTATTTTCCTGGAGGACAAGGTCAGACTTAATTTAATTCTAATTTTTTGAAGAAGCAAACAATTGAGGTAAGAGGTAAGACAATGACTAGATCTCCATGACGCTTACTTTTACTCTGTCTGCACTGAAATATTTTCTTTATCAGTTAGGTATCCTTGTCATCAGTTATGAAATCCTGCAAGAACCATCTTCAGTGCCTTTGACTCTAAGTGATACTAACATTTTGTTAACCTCTTATTCTCTTATATATGCATAGCAATAAAAATACTCCCTACTAACGGCACTAAGCAGTTATGCTCTCTGCAGGATGAGAAAAAACATTAAAGTTTGCACATTATTGAGATTGCCTATTGTATAACCAACACAAAAGGCTGCACAGAAAGATATAAGGAACAGATAGATTTCTCAGTAGGTATAGACCCATCATGTTCCTTTGGACTATGCCTGTACCTCTCAGTCAAATCTCAAGCCCATTATCTTTTGTGTCTGCTCACTGTGAGTATTTCTTATTCCTTTGCCATCTATTCATTGAAAGAATTGAGGTGATAGTCCCTACAGAAGGCTTTTCTGCTTCTGCTGCGTGAATACTGCAGGGCAGTCTTAGTAGGAGGGTGAGGTGTAGGATAACTCCTTGATATCACACAGAAACATTTTTGCATAAGTAGAGCTTTTTTATAAAAAAGGTATATTTTGTGCCCTGGTAAGGAACATGTTAGTCACATCTTCCCAATAGAAATTGAAGGAGTTATTGTCTGCTAGAGAAATTTTAATACAGCTATAGATTCTCTGTGCTCCAAAATAATGTTTAATCAGTCAATATTATATTCTTAAATTATTTAGTAAATGCACAAAGATAGATCAGAGATTTGATAATACCAGCAGCTCAGCAGTGGGTAAAATTGATTGAATGCACTTTGAGCATGAATAAAAGAGTTTATGATTTATTGACACTTTGTAGATTAATCTGAGGCCACATTGAGCACTGAAGCAGAATAGCAAGCCTGGTTTGCAGAAATTTTAAGAACACTGCTACAGCAAGGGAAAATAATGAGATCACAGTTTTGGACATGAAGTATCTCTGGCAACATTCAGTGATTTGAAAATTATCAACTGTAAAAATGGGGGAGAAAGCTGTGATATTTTTGTGCAGTATTAACTATTTCAACAAAGACGGCATTAAAATAGCTCAAACAAATTAAATACTAAATAAAAAAACCAAAATGTTTTTTATCTAGAATACTAATTTATTTAAATAATATCTAATTCATGCACCTCTTATAGACAAAATCACTATCTGAGATTTAGCAGTCTAGTCTTCCTTGATTTCTGATGGCTCATTTTGTATTTTGTCGGATAATTTGAGGTTCATATGTAAGAATGAAGTTTGGAATACTCTGGATACTTGATTCAACTTGAGTTGAATTTTGCAATTCAAGGATTCTTTTTTCCCCACCTTAAGTCTCAGGTCTATTTTGCTCTCAGTAGACACTTGGATTATTTTTCTGCTGTATACACAAAAGGTGCTTAGAAGGCACTGACAGATTCTTTTGTCAGTTTCCAATGAATTTTAGATTCTATCTTGGTTACTCAACTTGTACTGGTCTAATAGAAAAATACACAAGTTAAATCCCTTGTAACAAGTAAAGTGGATCCTAAGGGCAGTCATGCAGTAACAGTTGTTAAAAATTTTTGTGATACACTTTTTGTCTTTTTATAGCGGTGCTGTATGGGCGAGTGCTGAAGCACTTTTACTGTACTGGTAGTTAAAAGCAATCCTGACAATGTGTGTATATATATACGATACATAAGAACATATACAAGATAATATCTAGGAATTACACAACTAACAGAATCACAGAATTGTTTAGGTTGGAAAAGACATCTGTGATTATCAAGTCCAACCATAAATTTGNCAGCCACTCCTCATAAGACTTGTGCTCCAGTTCCTTCACCATCTTCTTTGCCCTCCTCTGGACACGCTCCAGCACCTCAATTTCTTTCTTTTGGGCTGAACACATTATTTCAAGATGTGGCCGCACCAGCACCAAATACACAGGGACACTCACATTCCTAGTCCTGCTGGGCACACTTAAAACACAGAGATGGAGTTTCCAAACTGGAATGGTTCAATCAGCACACATGAAGCAACAGAATGTGATGTTCAAAAGCCCAGACAACAAACAGTAACTCCACTTGTTTCCTTACTTCACTGTGTAAAGGCTATTAAGAAGGCTTGCAGGAACCTTATTTCTAAATAGAAATATTGCAGAAAACTCTAGATTATATTTCCTTCCACTGGGTCATCTTAATAAATGACAATATTTTTTAAGATCTTGGTGCTCTAACAAGTGATACACAGTCAGGTAATATTTGATTCCTCTTACTGGAAATATTGAATGAGTTTAATTGGGTAAAAAAAAAGAGGATATCAGTAGCTACTGCAAGATGATAAAATGAAGTGATTTAACATACGACTTTATATGTGGCTGCTCTCTGTGAAACTAAAAAATGCAATATATTTGTAAAGACAGCAGTAAAAGGTGTCTGGTGTTGAAGGCAATACTTGAACACAAGAAAAATCAGAAGTTCGGGAAAACTTTTCTTTTATTGAGAAAGATTAGGAAGGATTCACCCAAGAGAAAAAAGAAATTTTGAAAGACAACACTTCAAAAAGTTGGGGAATCAACTAAAAAGAAAAAGTCTATTCCAGTTGACAGAATGTTACAATGTGGTATAACTATTAAATATTTAATATTTGAGATGTTTGCCTAAGAAGTATATCCTAACTAAATGAATGTGTCTTTTGACTATATGTTGACAGGCAGTGATTTTTCCTGACTTCCCATTCACGAGTGAAGATGAAACTTAGTGTGCCACTCCTATAAGCTCCACCAAAAGCCATCTCTTCATGCTGTCACATTATTTACCATCTGATTCCTTCTTAGAATTGTGAAGTTAGCAAGCCACTTAAGAAGTCCATACCAGGAATGGATACCAGGCTTTGTTAACACTGAAATGATTGTATTTCCTCACCTCTTTCTTTTTTTCTGAAACAGTATTTGGTTTGGATCTCTGCAATCCCTTGGAAAAGAACAGGGGAGCAGAGAGGGAGGTGCAGTCAGAATATTCTCTCACTATAATCATAGTTAATAAAGCTTCTGCCTGACCTGTCTTAAATTCAATAGCAAGTCATGTTCTTCAGGAGTCCTTAGTGGGACCGCTACTATTTAATATCTTCAAGGACACAGACAGTGGGATCAAGTGGACCTTCAGCAGATACCACCAAGCTGAGTGGTGCAGCTGACACACTTGAAGGACGAGGTGCCATAATTCATGTTTCATGTGATACCATAAATGATGATGAATAGGCATCACAAAAGTTGTAAAAACCAAAGTAAGTACTTGATGTTAGAAGTAAACTAAATAGTTTGAACTTTACTTTTGCATGAGACTGAAATTGCAACATGAGAGCACCAAATTGTCAGTACAAGAAAGAAAGAATTCCACCAAACTGTGATTTTTTTAGGCAATCCTGAACAAATTACCTGACAATCAGTGACTTAAGGTTTACGTTAGTTCTAGTCAGATGGCCTTTACAAAAAACAAAAGCAATATCAGCACTTAAAGTGACACAAACCATGGTGATTGGAAGAGAATTCAGACCGCAAGGTCATAAAATAAGGTAATAATGGTTTTTTTACCTTAATAGATAGAAAAAGGATTTCAGTAGTCAGGAAGTGTGATGAAATGAAGAAATAATGAAAAGAATCCAGAGGAATATTGTGTACAACACTAATTCCTGTGTCGTCAAAATTCAATGTCTATCAATATCTATTCTTTTAAACATCTGATCCTTTTGAGGGAGAATTATATAAACTTCTGAGCCCAGGGTGAGCTCAAGGAAGAGGAATGATACATTCACCTTTACCATAAAAACCTAATGTAAACTAGAGATGTTTATAATCCATTTCAGAAAACCAATATGCACATACTGTAATGATAAAAAAATGCACAATTTATGGCTATCTGATGAGTAGCCAAACCATATTAAAGATGATCTTTAAAGCTCTGAATACTTTTTTGAACAGAAGTTATTGGAAGCACCTAAATGTAACAGATTCATATCAGAAAATGCTGGCATTAAGAAATTGAAAAAATTACATGATGAATGTGAAATCAAGATGATCAGACATGTACCAGAATTGTAGTGGATATTCAATCTAAAACAGTATTAAACAACTCATTGCGTCAGGGCACCAGATCGGGGGAGCAGTTATTAGTGTTATTAGTGACTGCCCTGAAATTGAATCTCCTAGGATTCTTCTCAAGTTGAAGTTTACTGGTTATCTTTTTTAGATACATCTGAAGACATCTTCATTCATTCTGTTTCCTTGTGATTTGCACTCTTCACCAGAGGTCATTTCATCATTAAACTAAGTAATAGTTTTGTAGTAATTGTTAGAAAGAGTTGTGGATTTTAATTTCAGTAGTGTTCTTGAGTATCATGAATGTAGCTACAAAATCGACACAAGCTTAATTCAAATTCTTTATCTTTTTTTCTCTTCTCATTGTTACAGGGAAGTCCTCTACTAACTTTGTAATTATGTCATATATAACATGTTGGGGAAATATTTTTTTCTCCTTTTAATGTTTTACTTAATGGTGTTAACAAGTTTATAGATATCAGCCCCCAGTGTTATGATAGAGTTTTACTTTAGAAACAGATAACCATTATTTCACTGTAAGTCTTTCTTGCATATTTATGGAGTCATAAAATAATAGTGCTTTAGGGATGCTTTCAAAAGCAACAGGAACAAGTGAAATGTTGGAAAGCATGATTTTGCAGGATATTCTGGATTTTGTTTTCAGTTTTAAAGTGAAAATCAGGACACCTATGCAAGTGACTGATACCTCCGGGATGTGGCATACTGAGGACAATATTGGTGCAAACTGGCAGTATTTCTTGCTGATTTTCTTGGCTTTGTGGCATGTGCTCTTCTTGTCATTTCATGGTTCCTTTTGCCATTGGGAAAGGCTGAAAGTTGTGCTGTGGTTTTATGATACACTGCAAAGGCTCACTAGGTGCTGGAAGTTTTGAAAACACAAGTCTGCAACACATTTAAAACTATAAAATATAAACATTATGGAACGGTCTGCCCAGGGAGGTGGTTGACTCATCTTCCCTGGAGGTGTTTAAGGTGTGGGTGGATGAGGTGCTGAGGCGCATGGTTTAGAGATTGGTGGGAATGGTTGGACTCGATGATCCAGTGGGTCTCTTCCAACCTGTTGATTCTATGATTCTATGATTTTGTCTTGTTATATCCATGGGAATGTGAATAAGGCATTGCTTATTTTTATTTAGGGATTTGGAGTTTTACTGGTAATTTTTGTATTCTTATTTTCACTGATAAGCTAAACTACTTTGTGGACTCCACTGCCCATTTAAAAATTATATTGGTCATGTGTGTAGCTTTGTGTTTAAACAATGCAGAGAAGGTAGTCTTCCAAAATTCCCCAAAAGTCAGCAGCATAAGAAGGGACTAGAATTGCAACATAAAATTGGAACCTGGCAATAATAGTCTTTGTTTTTTGAGCGTGTACTTACATCAGTAGTAAAAACATTATAAATCTTTTCCTACATTGCTAGCATTATTCTGTGATCATATATATTCCTATCTGATTATCTAAAATGTACAGAAAGGACATCAGTCATTAGCTCTAAAAAAATATTCATTGCCAGGCACATTTTATGATTTTAGAAACAAGATAAAAGCTTTATGACTCAAAGAAAAAATTAAAATGTTTTTTGTAGCCACAAGCATAATATTTACTTAAAGGATTGTGACTATAAAAGCAAATATCTTTAACAGGAAGCTAGGACAAAAGCTGTCAGAGCACTGGGTAGTAAATAGCCCTGAAATTGTTTTCTCTGCTTCATTTCAAAAGCTTAAGGCAAAGAATGTTTGACCTTTTACAAATGAAATGCTTTCCTCCAGGTCACAGTCCTGTACTGAGTGCTGCTGCTTATGGGCAATTTGGTGCAATCATTATGAATGGTAAAACTCTTGCTGCTGGCACAGACTCCTGCATAAGGAGGATTTCTAAACCAGTGACATTTGCTTGTTTCAGTCCCATGAAAGGTGGAATATGAGCAGAGGGCTGGGGAACCTCCTATACTGTGTCATGTTCTGGAGTCCTTAATACAGGAAGATTGTGGATCTGTTAGAGGACGACCAGAGAAGATAATCAAGAGACCACCATGAAGATAATCAAAGGGCTGAAGTACCTCCTGTGTGAGGACAGGCTGAGAGAGTTGGGGTTGTTCAGCCTAGAGAGACTGTTCAGATAAGGGAGTTGGGGTTGTTCAGCCTAGGCAAGAGAAGACTCCAGTGAGACGTTATTGCAGCCTTCCAGTACCTAAATGAGGCTACAGGAAAGATGAGGAGGGTCTCTTTAGAAGGAAATACAGTGACAGGATGAAGGGTGACAGATTTAAACTGAAAGAAGGCATATTTAGATTAGAGATTAGGAAGAATTTTTCTTCTGTGAGGGTGGTGAGGCACTGTCACACGTTGTCCAGAGAAGCTGTAGAGACATCGTCACTGGAGGAGTTTGAGACCAGGCTGGATGTGGATTTTAGCAACCTGATCCCGTGGAAGATATCCCTGCCCATGGCAGGGGGCTTCAATCTAGGTGAAGTTTAAGGTCCCTTCCAACCCAAACTGTTCTATGATTCTGTGATTACTGCTTCCTCCATTCAGTTGTGTTTCTGGAGTTTTTGACAGGGGGAGAAAACTAAATAGTGTGATTGTTCAATGTGACCCAGAAAGCATGAAGGGGTCAAGGAGAGGAATGTCAAACAGAACAAAAACCTGCTCTCAAACTGTCATATCTATAGCCTATTAGTTGTCACCTTGATATAGCAATGAAATATGAAAGATATTTCTATTAAGCCTTATATTACAACTTATGAATATTTTAATTAATGCCATATAAGTTGCAGGCTAAATTTTTCTCCCCTGGAGAACAATGGGAATTTTTACTATTAATCTCAATAGAATAAGACTCAACTTGACTTGACTTTACAGTCAATTTGTCTCCTGTGCTTCATTAATAATTCTTGCTTGGATACCGCTTTCTTTCCATATAGCCAATTTGTAGGTAATTATTTCACTAAAGCCACGCTTTTTCTGCGTTCTCATGCTTCCTTAAGGTTCACTTTTGCTGTGACCATTGTAAAAACCAAACAGCCAGGCTGTGCAATAGTTGAGAGTATTTGAGAGTACACACACACACACACACACACACACACACACACACATATATGTACTCTACCATTATTAGGAATTATAGAATTAAGCAGTACGTAATCAAAGCTGTTAAGCAACATTTCTTCCAATGTTCTTCCAATAATTCAGGAATTCTTAAACATGATGTGTAGTTAGTTGAGTTGAAAAAATATGCTGTTAGAAATTTAGTAGAACTGGGTACTGGTGCATTTCAAATTTCAGTCGTAATAGTTTAGTTAATGACCAATTGTTTTAAGAAGCGTTTGTGAGACTGCTATGGGAGCTTTTCCAGTCTCCTGCTGGTAGTCGTTTAAGTTTCATAAATTACTCCCTGTATCTAAGTCCTCTAAAATACCCTATCTGGTAGTTTTCCTTAGATCACTAAGCTCCTCACTAAGCACAGAAATTATATTCTTCACCGAAAAATATGGGAAAAGAATTCCTTCTTGTGCAACCCACTGCTTAGACATTAATATGGTAGTTAGAGCATGTAAACCGAAATGGAAGAAAAATTCAGGTCTGTACAGTGTCAAAAGTGCAACGAAAAAGGACACTGTACTGCTGCTTTGATTGCTGTTTTGCAGCAGATTTGAATGTTAGTTTGCCTGTGAATTTCTTCTAAGAAGAGATCTCAGTGTGGCCAAGAGGACGGTTTGCATTTGGGTCCATTCTCTCTTTGCTGATAGCTTAGTTCTTGACAGAAAAACTGCCAAAAAATCAGAAAACTGTAAAGCAAATTGATTCACTAGTGTCCAAAAGCAAAATGGAAAGTCAGGAAATACATATGTGCGTATCTGACAGCCAAGAGAAAGCTTTGACAGTCATAACCATACACATAGGTATGTAGAGGCCATCAGTTTCATACACAGAAAACAAAAGATGCAACATCAGTTTCAAGATGACATTACACCCTCTAGGAGTTCAGCCTATCTTATGGCTCCACATTCACAGAAACAGCAGTGGCACGGCTGCCCTCCCCATTTGGAGGCTTCGAGGTGCACCTGGGGAGGTTCAGATTGGACATTAGGAAAAAATTCATCACTGAAGGGTTAGCAGGCACTGGCAGAAGATGCTCAGGATGATGACCGAGTCACCATCCCTGGAGGTGTTTAAAAAGTGGGTAGATGAAGTGCCTAGGGATATGATTTAGTAGTAGACAGGTATGGTTGGACTTGATTTCAAAGGTCTTTTCCAAGATAGGGATTCTATGATTCTATGATTTACATAGCTATGAACTGTACACATACACACAAAGCTCACTGGGAACTAATCCATCTGTCGTGCAGTACAGATGGGGCCAATGTGGTCTCATAAATGCTTGCCCTTGGCAGTTTTTACCTACTTCAGTCTGCCCCATCAGGCCTGGGAATAAAGACAGTATAGAGGTTCTTTACTCAAGCTCTGACTTACCTTAAGGAGGCTCAATAATATTCATCTTTCTCTCATTTACTTTGCTAGAAACTCTGAAAATAATGTAAATTTAACACACTCCATTTGTTGTTTAGGGTACTTAAATAGCTTAAGTGTTAGGAAGAATAATTCATGATGTCTGGCACTTAATTTTTAAGTGCTTGATGTGAGAATAGTAATTTATATATATACATGTTTAAAAATTCTCTCGTTGGGTGTCTCATTGGTGAACATAGATATTCTATGCAATAATATGTCACAAAACCTATATCCTTACTTTATCTGTATTCTCATTCTTGTTGTGTATTACAACCACAACAGAGAAGTTCAATGGATTGCTATTACTGAATTCCACTGATTGCACATGAATTTATAAGTCTGGTAAAATGGAAGAACATAATTAACAACCTTTAACAGGACGGGAAAATAAATTACTAGAAATTACAGTGCTTGAAAAAAACAAAGTACTATAAAGAATTCTGCACACATTAACATTTCATTTAAAAGGCTAGATAAATAAAATATTAGAGAGTAGAATAAAGTCTTACGATTCTTAATTCATGGTATTAGAATCTCAAGGCTGGAATTTCTTATCTTTTCTTGGTTGCTTCCCTAAAAACTAAGGCATTTGCATCCAAAGTGTTCTTTTACGCCTTGCAAATTATAACCTGACATGTTTTGCAAGGTTTTTTTTTCATTGTAAATGAGTAAAGTTAAAAGATATATATTTAATCTGAGTTATTCTATTGATTTTTGAAAAGATAATGCATGTGTCTTTCAGGGAATCCAATCAATGATTTGCAAGAAAGATTAATTTTTGGGGTTTTTTTCAGTTGAAGAATCTCTAGAGGATAGAACAATCTTTTAAACAAAAAGTAGCAAGATAGAAAAGCATTTATATGCACTATTTTTACAATATTTCATGCATTGAGAAATACATACCAATGAGGTGTCTAGCGATAAAAAAAATCAATGAAATAAAAATATACTCCAAAATATCATGTACTCCAGTTTCATTTAGTTCAACAAGCAATATAATTCCCTGGACAAATGTTGCAACTACAATTAGAGTTATTCACTGTTGTTTTAATTAGCAGTGACAACGTTCATCACTTTCTGCTCTGACTGCCTCCATAATATGTGATGCACGAGCTATGATAGTAAACATTAACATGGAGCTGTCTGATAGACTTCTCAGCTTTTCTCTCAAATGAAGTAGTTAGAATAGGCACTCAGGAAAATATTGTTCCCTCATGTAACTGGCAAAAGCAATCCCCATGTAACTCTTATAAACAAGATTGTTACAACTACCAGATGGAACTAATAACCGCCTAAAGAAAAGATTAATGATCTGTTGGTTGTGGTTTTGAAGTGTTGCAAGTACATAAGGAGAGTGATGAAGACTGTCTGTACTTCTTATTTAGTTTAGCTTACTATGAAAATATTTCTGCAGAAAACTGTAATTACAATTACAGCAGCACTATTACACCTGTGTAGAAAAAAAGCTTTCAGCATTTTGATTAAATACTCCTATTTTCATTGTTTTCAAACTGGGCTTCAATATGCACTCTGGTCATAGTCTACCTCACCTAATATAGGAGAAAAACCTTTAGAATTTTGATTAAAAACTTCAAGAAAGCACACAGGATTTCTCAGTTACAGAAGACTAAAGAAAGAAACATCCACAATACTCTTTCCTTTTGTATCAGTAGTATTCAGTATAAGAGTGTAAAGATCCCACACCCAGCTGGAAATGGTAGGAAAAGAAGTCAATAAATAGGTGGAGGTTGTGGAGGGGGAGGAAGACAGCAATGTATGGAAACTGTGGGACAGTGTAGAACATTAATACCTTGAGAGTGGATGAAGAATTCCGATGGACTATTCATACAGTGTGGAAACTCCTCAAGAGAAAACTGGTGATAGCTGAATTGAATTATTTAAAACCCTTTTTTGGCAAATAGATTTATTTTTCTTCTTTGAAGTCATGCAACAGATCATGGGGTCCTGTAACGTCATGAAGAATAATTGTAAAATCAATCACAACTAGTATGTCAGATTAAGTCTGTTTTGAGTTTGGGTTTAGTTTGCTGCTTTGGTTTTAGGTTTTTCTCACTTCTTCTGGGGAAGGTTCTAGTATGAAAATCTAAATTAACTATTTGGTAAGTTTTATTATCTGCATAAATTAGTATCTACTTGAAGCCAGTCTTTGTAACACACTATTTGATTTATGCAGGAGATTTACTTTTGATATTGTTAAAATCTTGATTGTGGGTCATCTATTTTTTGTTTTATTTTAATAGAATACATCCTGATCCAAATATGTTCTTTATATTCCTAAGAAACTTGTCTTAGGTTGATTTAATACTGCAGGAGTCTAAATTCTAACAGGTAAATGTCTGCCAAGAAGCTAATAACAACAGAAATTATCTTCTGTACCAAAATTAAAAGAAAAGATTGCAACAGGTGACATCTTTTGTGGCTGCATTTGGTCTGGACATCTTGAACTTGAAAAATAAAAGAAAAAAAGATTATAATAATTTACACAGAATGCATACAGAAACCTTAGCATTTCATTGGCTTGGCAAAGAAGTTTATCTGCTTTAACTTTAAAAATAAGCATCGCTTGCACCCTTAAACTTAATTGCTTCCTTCTACTAACAGTCTATTGAAAGCCTGACCTGATAAACAGAAAATAGCATTAATAATTCATTTAATATTTTAAAAATCCTTTCTTGTTAAATTTTAGATTTACTTTCTGTGAAAATTCCAAACTTTAAAAACATCATTTCTGAAGACAAGTATTCAACCCCTAAAAAGCAATTTTGAAAGACTACAGCTTACTGTGCAACATCTGCTGCAAAGCCTAATAATAATTACATATATTTTATGGTGCACTATTGAAATTCAAGCATCACTGTACATGCACAATTGAGCTTACTTCTTTCAACTTTATAATTTATGAAATCCTTCTCAGAATAATCTTGATAAGTTTTTTACAGCAAATTAAGAATACATTTTGTTTACATCAAGAGCAGAAGAAGAATTTTTCAAATTACTCTGTACAAATTTCCTCCTTTATTGAAAGCACCAGCTAAACTCCCTAAACGAGAATCAGGAACATTATGCAGAAACCACTGGAACAGTAATTTTCTTGAAGCAGTTGTACGGTCACTTTTTTTATTCATATCTTTTATTCTTTGATATATACTTTGATTTCCATTCCCAGATGCCATTAAAAAAATCAGTGCTGTTTGCAATGACATATTTGCCTATGATTTTAGATTGCAAATTATATGTAAACATTGGGAAAATCTTTTTAGCTGTACAGGAGCTTCTTCTAAGATAAGCATTTAGATACAGTATTTGGTATTACTCAAGAGGGTGCAGGCAATCTACATAGATTTGCTTCTGCTTAGGCTGGATATTAGGAAAAAAAAAATCACATAAAGTGTCATTGGGCACTGGCAGAGGCTACCCAGAAAGGTGATTGAGTCACCTTCCCTGGGGATGCTTAAGGCATGGGTGAATGAGGTGCTGAGGGGCATGGTTTAGTGTTTGATAGGAATGGTTGGACTCAACGATCCGGTGGGTCTCTTCCAACCTGGTTATTCTATGATTCTATGAATTCAACTGCAATGTCAACAAAGACGCTCGGCTTCCTTGGTGAACCTATGACAAAGTTATTTATAACTTGGCTTTTCCTTCCTCTTCTTTGAACACTTGGAATAAAATATGAAGAGAAAGTAGAGATTTCATTATTCAAATTGATCCTACACTGTTAATTTTCTTCTTTCTGCGTCTTTTAAAATGAGTAGTAGGAATTGTAGCTTGTTGTGCTCAAGTAACTCTCCAAGCATTTTCAGTATGACTAGGCAGCACTTAGTGATAAGAAGTGCACCTGTGTCACTAGCAGGCTGTGCAACCCTGTTCCACAATAGAATGAGCTGTGGATGGCTGCTGCCTTTGGTGTGTGACCTTCTCCTGATAATTCTGTCCCTTTTCTCTTACATGCTGGGCATTGTCCTGTGGGGTTATCATAAAGACCTTCATGTGCCTGGTGTGATAATGGCTACTGTAATACCATGAAGTCTGATATTTGTCACATAATGGCTCTTTCACTCTTGGTCTTTTGTCTATCTGTTATTAAAGCTCAGCTCATCCTTCTTCCCAAAATATCCCAACCGTCTTGCATTTACTGTATTTAAATTTCTTGTTTAAAGTGGCAGGCGTTGTGGTTTGTTGTTTTCCTTTTTTTTTTTTTCACATTCCAGGCAACAGATTCAACTCTGAAGATATGTTTTTGTTCTGTTAAACTATTGTTTCTAGACAAGCAAGCAGGTAAATAAGAAAGCTAAAATTGTAAGAAAGTTACAAAGACAACATGTAGGACTAGGTTACACTTTATTTAAAAGTAAAAGTGGACACTGAGGTAAATATCTTGGCTTTATTTGTATCTTGGCTTTACTACAGCTGCTTTCTTTGCCTACCTGTACATCTTCCTTAAAACATCAGGTCCCCCATTTCCCAGGACCTCTACAAACTTTGATTATTCCTGTTGTGTGTTCAAAGGACACTCTTCTTCCCTTTGATTTGCTGTGCAGGCTCCAAGGACATTTCTATTCCCGGGGGTGCTGTGTTGTTTGCTATGGATTTGGAATGTGTGATAAGAATACGAGGCATTATTCCTATATCTGGAACATGGAACCATCCAAGGGAGAAAATGGAGATGTTGGAGGTGCAACTCTGTGTGTCCAGTTAGAGCTTGTTATTAAATTAGAGAGAAGATACTTATATTACCACTTTACTATCTATGTAAATAGGAAGTGAGACTAAGGAAAATATCTCTTCCCAAGTCTGGATTGCCACAGAAATCAAAACTGGTTTTGCCAATATCTTTTGTTGTTTTATAGCCAGATTACTTTTGAGAACTTTTTTATTGGGATATTTTCTTATGCAGAAATTTTATACTGTGTTTGTAGATATTTTATACAGCGATCCAGATATTTATAAGTAATACTTCCTTTTAGCTCTACAAAATGGCTATCCAGAGTTTATAAGGTTTTTGTTGGACACATAGAAGGAAAAAATATGTTGATATTGTCAATGACTAAAAAAGGAAGGTGTTTGAATTCACCCTTCTGTTCCATTTGTGGTAACAGTAGGTTTGATCTTCGTTTTAAGGTGTGACGTAGGAAGACAGGGATGTGTCTGAGTTCTGATTACCAGGTTTGGAAAAAGTGACTGTTAATAAAAATGTACTGAATATGGCAGTTTTTGCCAACCTGTAAGTACAATATGAAAAATGGGAATATTTTGTTGGTTTTGTTGAACTACGCTTAGGTGAAAGCTCATAAGTTCTTAATTTTACGTCTGAAATAAGTTTAACTAAAGCCATAATAAGCCATAATAGATGAGGTGCTGAGGGACATGGTTTAGTGATGGATAGGAATGATTGGACTTGATGATCCTGTGGGTCTTTTCCAACCTTGTGACTCTGTGTGATTCTGTGATGATTTATATTAAGTGCTTATTGGTATTAATAATTAGAACCTCTTGTACTCTGTAGACAAGTGAGAAATTATTGTCTGGTTGAGGTATTTGTATACTTTTTAAATTGAATCAGAAGAGATCCAGATACCTAAAGATGTATTACAAGTTTGTGTCAGGGGACTTTAAGTTGGTAGGCTACTGAACAGAGCATATAGATTCCTGCCTGGAGGGTCCGGCAGCACTTATTCATTATCCCAATGTATAGTTATTGCTTAGGATTTGAATATCTGAATTTAAAAATTAAAACCCCACACACAATAAGCACATGTTTCTTCAGGTATGTTCTTATGAGAAAGTTGTGGATTTCTTTTTGTGCTGGTAGATGCCTACAAAGGTTAAACATTTTATGCATTTCATGGGTTTTGAAACATAGAAGTGTCTCTGATACATAATTTCCCTTCAAGAAAGAACTCTGCATTTAAAATATGACCAACTGCTAAGCTTTCCTTAAGGTTATTGTACCTTTTGAGTTTGGTTCCCTACCATGTGCAGAAAGATGGTCATAGAACCACATCCTTTCAAGTGGCTTTCCAAGGCAAGAGTGTGCAAAGTTTAAAATAGGTCTTTTGATTCTGTTCTGTTGAAATCTGTTAAAAACAATTTGGTCTTAATCTCATGCACTTTATAGAGAAAAGCTGTGCAATATATTGAATTTTCATTTTTTTCCTAGGGTATGTAATTTCCTTCTAGCCTGTTTTTATTTCTCTTTTAGGACTATTTAAGGCTACCCCACCACTGATTCTAATAATGTCTAGTACCACTTACATAAGAATCAGCTATGTCATAAGTATTACTGAGCAAGTCATATATACACACTAAACTTAGGCATCTAAAATTCTTAGAAACAGCTTTAAAGGATCATTATCATGGTCAAGCTGCTCACATTTTGTCAGCCCAAATCTGAAAATAAATGTTCTGTTTTATTGGACAGCATTTTAAAAATGTAAAATACCTTTTTGTGGGGGGAAAAGGGTCAACTTTGCAATGTCCCTGAGGTGCTTCTCAGGTAGTTTACATTAATGACCCATGTCTAACAAACTTCCCAATAATCTTGAATAGGAACCTTGGTTAACTTTCATTTTATAGTTTTCTGTTAGGCATCATTTCATTGGGTAAGATTATGTTCTGGTACATGTATAATATCTCTGCCTGTGCTTCATAAAAACAGTATCTTCATCCTGTTTGAGGTAATGTAAGAAGGTCTTTTTAAATTACATGCAGCATAAGATGGACCGACGAAACTCAGTTCTGGATCAACTACAAAATTTGTGTTTCTATCTTCTGTAAAATCTGTTTACTCCTTGCGCCGAATATTTCAGTGTGAATTGTACATCAGGCAAAGACAAAGTGACCTCCCTGTGCTTTGTGAATTTGCAGTTATTAGAAGTAAATGCCATGAAAAAAATTGCAAGAAAGACAAATAGAGAGAAGATCTCAATTTACTCTCCTTATCCCTTTCCCTAACTACTGTTTTTATCCTGATTGGCAGAACAGACAAAGAATACCCTTGAAAGCCATATGCTGTTTCAGCAGATTTTCTTCCACGTGAGCAGGTGAAATATATCTTGACTGAAGGCAGACTCTAATCAGAGGAAAAAAAAAAGAAGAAAGGAATTTCAATGCCATTCTGTTCTTAGATCAAGCCCTAAGAATTTCTCACACAACTTATATCTGTTTTTAAAAACGTCTTAACCCATCCTGGATCAAAAAAGATGACATCATAGAACTTCATTTCCCACAGGTATTTGTTGCTGTTCTCCCTGCTGTATTTGAGCAGAGCAGTCATTTTTCTAGCCCCAGTCCAATTATTTGGAATGCATAGAGGACTGAATATGAATATTGTTTTCTCCTCCTAGAGTGAAGAGAAAGTATAATAATCTTTCTTGTTTGAAGAATAATTGCTAATGGAAAACATCACAAAAGACATGGGCTTTTAATTAAATTAGATTTTTGGCCTCCACTTTGAAATGAAAAAATATAAAAACAATGTTAGTAAGCAATTCTTTAAAAAATAGCATAAGAAAACTATTGTTTAATGGATATTATTAGTCTGCAAAAAGCAAATATGGAAAAAAATAAATAAAATTCAATCTTGTAGTCTGGGGGCCTTGGTCACAAAACTGATATAATTATCATAAGAAGTAAACATCCAGTTCTCAGGGGAAGCCATGCACTCCCTTCCCTGCTTTCCAGCTCATCAGTTCCCAGTATATATTGGTGAATGGTTTTGTTCCTCCCTAGGTGAAGGACTTTGCCCTTCACCTTGTTAAACTTCATGAGATTTCTGTCAAACTATTTCTCTAGCCTGTTGAGGTCATCACCCTCTGGCATGTCAGCCACTCCTCCCACTAAGGTATTACCTGCAAGCTGGCTGAGGGCACACTCTACCCCATCATCTAGATCACTAATGAAGGATAAAGACCATTGTACTGATGTCTGAGGCACATTGAGCGTTAGTGGTCTCTGACTAGATTTTATGCTACTAATCACCACTCTCTGAGCCTGGGCAGTCACATAGTTTTGAATCCACCTTGCTGCCTGCTCATCTAGCCCATATTTTATCAGCTTCTCCTGCAGGATCTTCTGGGATACAAATCTGAAATGTTTATGAAAGTCTAGGCAGACAGTAAACTGTCCTTTCATTTAGTTAACGCTTCTCCCCATGTTAACATATACCAAGTAAAACAAATTTTATGGTTTGGGTTGGACAGACAAGCAAAGTAGAAGAAAACAGGATCTTTTGAAAGACATAGTTTGGGTATTACGTTATACCCTTTTATAATGATGCTTCTGTAAAGAATAAAAGAGATGGGAGGTCCTTAATACACTTATATGTGAGATAAATGCTGTTTATCTTCAGAAACAGTGTTTGATCAAGATTTGAAGAGAAGTGGAACTGTGGCTGCACAGGCAAAATGACTGATAAGAAGTATCTTGAACTAGGATCCTAAATCCTACTACAATTAATTAACTGCATTTATTGCTGAGTCTCACAAAATAGAAACTAGTCATTGCAGCATTGAGTCAGTAGATATCAAGGGCTACTCCAGAGGCACTTCAAGGCTTCTATTCTAATTTAAAGCAAGACAAACTAGTGTAAATTTATTATGATAAGCGAAAGACGCAGTGTACAGTACTCTATATGTCAAATACTGTGTGTAAGTTGCCAGATAACCCATTGTTTCAACAGTTTAAAGCTCTTTCTTTTCCAAAAAATAGGTATGTGCAAAGTTTACTGAGATCTGGTTAATTCCTTTTGTTATAGAGACTGCAAAGTCAAATCCTGTGCCTGTATTTGTCAACACATTCCTAAAACTTGTTAATTAACCTGAAAAACTAAGGTGTGACCTAAGAGAATTTTGTGTTATTAAACCCTATAGCAAAATTCTAACTTTCCTATCAGTTCAACCATGAAATAACAGACAATTACAGTTTTAATTTAACTACTTCAAAAATACATATTCTGTGAATATCTTCATCTATATCAAAGACTGAAGTAATCTATTAAAAAAGGCTCAGTTTTGTAAAATTGTTCTCTTCTTTTTCTAATCAGCGTTAAATAAGATGTAATTTGTCATGAAGTGGTAGAATGTATAGATATAATTGGAGCTAGCTATTGGATTAAAAATACTAGTTTTTAATTTTGACTCTTGAATTTATACAGAACCTCTATGTACAAAATTCATTCTGGAGACAATGAGATTTAAGGAAGTTCTATGAAGTGACACAGGTATTTGTTTATTGTTTACTTGTATACCTGTTTCCTGTAGTTATTTTAAGTGTAAAAGAAATACTGACCATCTTACTACAACAATCCCCACTAAATTTATATTCTCAGAGTTCTTCAATATCATTATGCTTTCAGCAGTACTGGTAACATACCCAAAGCTAATTTTTTTCGCCTTGTTAGTAGTACCTTTGGGGAACATTAATCTCTCAATAATTGAGAAACACAGCCTAAGATGTTAGTCTTAAATGACACATTAGTAGCTGTCATTTAAATTAATAGTTAGAGACGTAATTAAGAGTAATGGTCAGAAGGTAACCATTCTGTTGTTGAATTTTTACTGCTTTATTAAATTACTGATCTGATGCAACTCTGCACCTGGCTGTGGTGTATAATCATAAGCTATCAGAATCTTTTTAGCACACTAGGGCAGAAATTGTGGTTTTAATGCTTCCTATTATAAAGCTTCATATTCTGGGTTTTTTTAGTTCTGCTGCCCAATTCAGGATGGACATGTGGACAGATAAGTTGTTTTTCAATCTGTCTATCTATCCATCTATCATCACATCTTTACAATTTGCTCTATGACCCTCAATGTGGGAATCCCTCAATTGTTTAGAACTTGCAAAGTATCAACTAACATTCTTTACACAGAACACAAATAGAAAATATTCTGCATGGAAGATCTTCCATATTGTAGCACAAATCTCAATGATCTTAATTTTTTTTTCAATAGTATGTTGTTTTGGTTTGATGTTTTGAAAACACATCTGTATAACTTTGAATCTTTTGAGTTAATTATTATACTAGTGCAAATTGTTTACAAAATGGAGGAAAAACATTTATTCCTTAAATTTTACATTGTTTCACATAACATTAGCTATCTTTGGACTGCTAGTAGCGAGAAGTTATATTTGTAGGGACATTGATAGTAAAAATTCTCTTAAAGTTTAATGGAGGACCACTGTGATTGCTGACACTTGAATGTTTTTGCTAAAATGCTCAGGTTGACCTCAAAACTGCATTTTATAAACAGAAGCAGCTGTAGAAATTACTAGGTTACTAAACTGACTGAAAACAGGTGCTGCCAAATGTTAGTTGTAAGGGTCTGAACTCTCTGCTTATGAATGTATAACTAACCACTGCTAGGTAGGAAGAGATAAAAACCAGTAGAATTTAGTTCAGTACTTGGGTATAATCATAACATTAAGTGTGCTCCACAGCTCTCATTTCAAATTTGGTTTTATCTGGGCTATGATTTGCTTTATGGACATTTAGACATATACTGCCACATTTTCAGTTCTCCTCATTAAACCTGTAGTTATTGTGACAATTAACAAAAATATGTTTAATATAGGGTCTCAAATTAAATGCAGCAATTTAATGTAGTAAGCCTTACCAAATCTGCTCATCTTGTGTTATTATTTGCACAGTGGGCTTTCTCTCCATTCCTGAATACATCTGGATTGGGACATTGAACTAGATGACTTTCCAGTCAATGTTCCTGTGATTGTGCTGCTTTCTTTTCTTGGGATTACCAAGGCAGTGATGATTTTAGTCAATTTCTTATGAAGAGGGATGAAAATTTCTTCTATTGAGAGACACTTGAGTCTGAAGAGATTATATTTGTTTTTAATTCATAGACGAGACTCTTCAAGACATTACAGTCACATTTTGCAAATATTAGAAGAGGAGACTATTATCTGGACCCTTTACCTACTTCCAGAATGAAAATGTGAAATGGCATTGAATCAAAATCTACAATGTATATATGATTTTCCTTTTGATTACAGTTTGACGTATGCTGTCTGTCATTGTCCATACTTTGTAGGAATGGAAAATCTGAGTGTGTTGTGTTTTCAAAATGCTGTGGTCAGAGTAACTGTGGAGTGGTTTTAGAGTAGATCGTGTGTCCATCAGGATTCCAAGATGTGTTTGACTACTGCATCATCCAGCACTGTGTGCTGCTGAAAAGAGGTGCAGTTAAGGGTCTTTTTATTCAGGTTAATATTCTCAGCAAGTTAAATCTCTCTTCAGAGTTCTGGGCAATATCTAGAACATGTTAAAAATTCATCTATGTGTTTTAAAGAAAGATATGATATCTGAAGTTCTTTTAATATGAAGTCAGCCTTATCAGTTCTCTATCAATCTGTAGTGATAA
>WAAB01024169.1:0-16953 GCA_013389865.1 Piaya cayana | reverse complement strand
AAAACAGTGCTAAATAATATGGGAAATCGTAATGAATATTTAATTTGTTCCCTCTATAAGAAGCTGTCTTTTTCTCTAAGTGTATGTAAAACTATTAAGTTTATTGGAGGAAAGTGTCAGAATGATTGATCTCATAAATTCTTCACAGAAGGGGTCATTAGGCACTGGAATGATCTGCTCAGGGAGGTGGTTGACTTGCCTTCCCTGGAGGTGTTTAAGGTGTGGGTGGACGAGGTACTGAGGGGCATGGGTTAGAGATTGGTGGGAATGGTTGGACTTGATGATCCGGTGGGTCTCTTCCAACCTGGTGATTCTCTGATTCTGTATCTGAGAACTCTTTGCACAAGCATGTGCTGCCATCTTACTCTCCAGCAAACCTGTTCAATCAACGGGCAAAGGGATGGACTTTTCATTTGTAGCACTGCCTGCAGCTAAGGCAAAAAATAGCGCAAGGAAATCCATAGGCAGATATCTTTCCGTACAATCCCATCTAAGAGTATTGACTCATGCCTTTAGAAAGGCTTAAGGAATTACTCATAGGTTAGGTTGTGTTGTGTTAATAAAATGCAAAGTTCTTCAGGCAGGCATTACAATCTCATTTTATATGATGTGTATTTTCCTCTGTTTTTTCTTTTTCCAACCAATCCTGCTGTTTTATGCAGCTTTTTTGTAAATGTGACATTTGAATATTCTCCTACCACCCTTCACTAGCCCTGATGGAACGGCAATATACAGATGCATAGTAATCTGTGTTATTTTCCTATTTCTAGAATACAGTTGACGCATAAGTAAGCGTATACTGCCAATTCAGTCTGACAGTCTTGTTTTATGATGCAGCTAAGCTTTTTATAAAATCTTTTCCTTTTCTAATATTGAACTGTCAGTATCGTCATCCGTTGCATCAACACACTGGTTTATTGAACTCTTTATTGTACATTTCATTTAAAAGTGGAATTAATAAGGCATCTGGTGCATCATATAGTGCATGTGCTGAATGTGCCAAACAGTACAGACTTTTTTAAAATAATAAGAGAAAAATTACGTTACATAATAGAATAAGACTTTTTAGTGTGCTTGGGGATTTTGGCACAAAAAAGTTACTCTTCAAAGTCTGTTATTCAGGATTTTGTGATCATTAAAGGAATCTCTGATTCTGTTGGAACAAGCTTGCATAGCTGTATGTGTCTGTACTTGTAATATGTGAAAAGTACAGGGGAAAAAAACTTGTGGTTTCTAACAAGAACTGTATATGAGCTAGTTATATGGTACTTCTTGCAAGTGATAATCACAGAATAGGTTATGATTTACCACTTACATTTCATAAGGAAAGAAATTTTTATTCTTACTGTATATAGAAATGATATATACTCGAAGGTTATCAGACACTAAACAAAGACTTTCTCAGTCTTCAGAAAAACTTTAGGTAACAGATACACTTCAAGCCAATGTATTTAACTCCAGACAAACCTCTGGCTTCCTTGATAACCTTAAGGAAGTCTTTGTGCTCATTTTAAATTAGAAAATTACTGAAATCTACTGTTACTAAAATAACCATAGAATCATAGAATAGTTTGGGTTGGAAGGGACCTTAAAGCCCATCTAGTTCCAACACCCCCTGCCATGGGCAGGGACACCTCCCACTGGATCAGGGGCTCCAAGTCCCATCCAACCTGACCTTGAACCCCTCCAGGGATGGGGCAGCCACAGCTTCCCTGGGACACCTGGGCCAGGGCCTCCCCACTCTCATGGTGAAGAAATTTCTTGTAGGCTCCTTTCAGTTACTGGAAGGTTGCTATAAGGTCTTCTTAGAGCCTTCTCTTCTCCAGGCTGAACAACCCCAACTCTCTCAGCCTGTCCTCACATGCAAGGTGCTCCAGCCCTCTGATCATCCTTGTAGCCTCCTCTGGACCCATTCCAACAGCTCCATCACCTTCTTACATTGAGGAGTCAAGAACTGGACACAGGACTCCAGATGAGGTCTTACCAGAGAGGAACAGAGAGGCAGAATCCCCTCCCTTGACCTGCTGGCCACGCTGCTTTTGATGCAGCCCAGGATGTTGTCGGCAACCAATCTGACATCAGTTTAAGGCTGAATTACTAATTTGTTACTTACTGTCATCTCCAAGGGAAGGATGGCAGATACTGGGTATGGGGTAATTTGTTGACTGTTTATGTTTATACATCTTTGCTCCCAATGAAGCGAAATTCAATTCATGTCACACTTTTTACTTAAAAAAATCAGAAAGTGGGGCGTAAATCTATCCTGTGTGCCTTGAATTTATAAAAAATTAATTTCTTCATTGAAATTAGACTTCCAGAATTTTTAACAGCTGTGGGCTTTTTATTAATGGGATATAAATAAAAGCACAGCACCATCGCAGCTCTGTTTAAGCAATCAAGGTTGGAGATATAGCAGGATGAGTTGGTCTCAAAGGGCTTTCAAAAGCAACATCGTCTTTTCAGAAAATGTACTGATCCCAACAAGAAGCCAGTCTGCTTTGAGCATCTCTAGCTTAGGAATTTGTGGATGCTCCTCAAAGTAGGTGGTTCAGGAAGCGAATCTGAAGTCTTGAGTTATCATATTTCTACCGCAGCAACCTACTGGTGATAATTAATGAACTCAAATAGTTTAGATCTGATTTGCATACAGAACCCCACAGAGCTGTCTGTTGTTTATCCTTTTCCTGATTTTTACTACCTGTCATTAAACCTTTAGAGTAAGAAAACAAAAGTCGGTTTTATAGTTCTTACCAAGGGCAGTTTTGTAGCGGTTGGGACCATCTGTGACTTAATATGTTGAAGAATGTTTCTTCACATGTCAGAAAGAGTGGGTAATCTTATACTGGCTCAGAGTCAGGGAAAATACTGTATGTCAAGTACCTGAAGGGGCTGCAAGAAAGTTGGAGAGGGACTGTTTACAAAGGCTTGTGGTGATAGGACAAGGGGCAATGGGTATAAACTGGAGAAGGACAGACTTAGACTAGACATAAGGAGGAATTTCTTTACGATGAGAGTTATGAGGCCTTGACCCAGGTTGTCCTGGGAAGCTGTGGCTGTCCCATCCCTGGAGGGGTTCAAGGTCAGGTTGGATGGGGCTTGGGCAGCCTGATCCAGTGGGAGGTGTCCCTGCCCATGGCAGGGGTGGAACTGGATGTTCTTTAAGGTCCCTTCCAACCCAAACTATTCTATGAAAAACCCAAACCAACCACACGTAACTATCTGACTCGATTTGGGGTTTGCCACCTCTTTATTTTTTAGTTTCTTGTGTGATTAATTGTGCTTAGGTGCTTACGTATCCATCTGTTTCTGTACTTCTCTAATTTCTGCACCTTCTTTATAATCCTATTCCCCCTGGAGAAAAGATTTTTGGCCTTTCTCAGTAGCTGAACATGAACTCTTTGTAGATGCTCGATTTCAGTTTATCACACCAGTTAACAAGAAGTAAACAAAAATGAAGTGAGAAGATACAGAAGCACAGCAGGGTTGTTATTAAAGGGAATGGATGTGAAAGGAGTGAGTAGGCAGAGAGGTGTTAGTTACCGAGACCTCAGGGGGCATCGGGTTGTCCTCTCTGTGTGTAGCAGGGAAAGTCCACGCTTCAGTCTCTGCTGTCTCCGTTCTTTTCAGCAGTTTGATAGACTTTGATAAATGTCCATAAGGTTAACTTAATGTCTATTGACTGTAGCTTTCATGGCTAAACATAGTTAAATGTTGTAATCCTGCTTGAGTTTACTCTAATTCTCATAATTCTAGTGTCATTTTGATCTGACCAGGGTCAATATAATTCTGATCCACAAAAACATCTTGCTTCATCAAATTATAGTATAAAATGTTGACTTGGTCTTTTAAAATTTATATATTTCCCACTCTATTAGTCCAGTATGTGATTCACTGCCAGTTGCTACAAAAAAAAGTTAGAAGAATATTTAATGTAAGTTCTTTAAGCAATTAGTATTAGGGCTATCTGCTCTGGGAGAACTATAAACATATTTTTGTATTTTGAAAATTAGCTCCAGGCTATGCTGCCTTGCAAAAGTTATGACTTAGCCCAGCGTGTCTAGAATAAGTAAGAAATAGAAAAAGTAAAACAAACCCACAAACTGATCGCTATGGTTTGTGGCACTAAGGTGTGAGATGAATGTAAAGCGCTTCTATAAATTCCTTTTGGATGGAAACTGTAAATGGTAAAAAAAAAAAATAGTTCGTTTTATAGAGCATCATTATTTTTCAAGTATTTCTTTGAAACTTTCGAAAACAAATGCCAGTCAAGAAAGTATTGCCAATATAAATGGGAAAACTCTTCTCCTAGGGAGAAGGGATCTTTTCCATTTAAGTAATCAAAGCATTCTCCAAAGTGAAAGATCAGGGAACATTATTTATGGCTAAGGATAGTGTTTCTGTGTAACTGACTTGTCTGACTAAAATCTCTGCTTTTATTTGTGATGTTGATGGTTCATTAGGAGGGCTTCAACTCACTGAGAGGTGATTTTCTTAGATTTAATTGCATGTGACTTAGACTACTGCTTGCATTGGGGCTTTTATGTCCTCTATATGTAATCTGCAAGAAATACTAGAAAGCATTTTCTTTCTTAAATAAAATGGAAAAATGTCGCCTCGAACATTACTGCACAGAATAAAAATTTAGATAACGCTAATTGTAAACTGCAATCTAAATAGTCTCTCAGGAGCTTGCTTCATATTTACAGATCAAATACCTTGTGAAACTAATATCCGTTCCTATGTGAAATTAAGGAGCTTTCATTAACGAGCTCTACAAATACTTTTGTGACTGTCTCGGTTAAATGGAAGACCACAACTTGTTTGAATTTCTCAAGACTGAATATGTCTTCCAGTTTCTTGATTGGTGATTCAGGGTCACTGTGATTTAGAGGCACAGATGTAGCTTGAGGACCGGTAGTTCCAAAGGATGTGGTCAAGCAGCAGCTGTGGAAACGAATAATAATATTCCACTCAGCTCAAACCCTTCCAAAGATGGGTTTTGACACACTTTCCTTCCTGTAGGTAGGAATTACCTCCACCCAGTACAGTTAGAAGGCCTTGGCATGGCTCCAAACATTGAAATACATCTGATCATACTGTTAAACTGTTAGCATTTCCCTTAGCATAATTTTGTCCTCGGCTAATTAGCAGTCTTCCAGGCAACATCCAGACTGACTTGGGACCATGCCTGTGGGCAGTGCAGTTGTGGTTCCTGTCTTCACGGAGGGCAGAAGTGCTTAGATTCAGTGATAGGAGCTGTGCCCCTGATCTCCAGACCCTCAGCTGTTTTGTTTGCTAGTGCCACTGCTTAGACTTGTCCTCTTGGCTGAAGCTGTCCCGATTGTCAGTGATAATAATTTTATGTGCTCAGGAGTGTTTGAGTCGTGCTGACCCTTTTATTTAAGGGAATTTACTACCAGGGAGCTTTGTAAAGGACTTGTTTGTTTGTTTTTTTTTTCCAAACAAACAAGTATTTTTATACTCTGTGGCTCGCAGAACAAAGCATAAAATGGTGATGGAAAATATTCCATTCCACAGAGTCTATTTCATCCTAGGAAACATAAAGGGTCATTGAGCATTGGAACAGGCTGTCCAGGGAGGGGGTTGATTCACCTTCCCTCAAGGGGTTTAAGGGATGGGTGGATGAGGTGCTGAGGGACATGGGTTAGTGATTGATGGGAATGGTTGGACTTGATGATCCGGTGAGTCTCCTCCAACCTGGTGATTCTATGATTTTCAGGTGAATCTCATTATCATCCACATTTATTGCCATGTAGTTTGTGTTGTGAAGTGGTTTGGGGTGCACCAAAGGTTCATCCCGTGTTGGTAAGTAGAGCAGCTGCATATGAGAAGACTTGTGGGGTAATACGGAGGGACTGAATATTCACATTATATGAGTCTTGGGTGTTATTTCAGATTACCTCTAGCCTGATCCTGTGGACTTAATGCCTATTAGTGGTTGGACTATCAAGTTTTGGCCCGAGACTGTATAGAATCATAGAATCACCAGGTTGGAAGAGACCCACCGGATCACTGAGTCCAACCATTCCCACCAGTCTCTAACCCATGCCCCTCAGTGCCTCATCCACCCACACCTTGTGTGCTCTGAGACAACATAAGAAGTGGAAATGACTGACGGATATTAGCTTCAAGAATCTACTTCTGGTGTGAAACATAATGCTTGATACGGAAACATCCAAGGTGAATGGTCTTTCGGATGGAACTAAACTGAAAGGTGTTTTGTAGCTGCACCTAACTACAGACATTAATGAGGGTTCAAGTCTATGGGACTGTGCTATAGCAAGTCCAAACTAAAACATCCCCAAAACATCCATGGGAGGAGTGTAGCGGGCTTGACAAAAGCAGTTTTACTCTGCAGATTACTTGTAATGCATTACTAGTCTGCCTGGATATNCCGTAAAAAACTTCCTCCTAAATGACCCTTTCCATAAAAAACTTCCTCAATCCCCTAATCATTGGCGCTCCCTCCCTCCAGTAGTGCACAAAATGCAGAGAGTACCTCTCTCTTCCTTTCCTTCTCCGACTGAAGTCCCACTTGCCTTAAAGGATTTAGGCTCAAGGGTAATGCCTACAAGATCAGGTTGAAAGAATAAACCTTGACAGCTCTTTCTCTTCCCCCTTCTTACTACTCCTTCCCAATTTTCTTACATTTGGGAAGGAGTGATTTGGAGCATTATTCTCAGGTGTGCTATGAGAAGGTGGAAGAGAATAGTTTGTCTTGAAAGGGACCATAAAGATCATCCAGTTCCAACCCCCCTGCCATGGGCAGGGACACCTCCCACTGGATCAGGCAGCCTAAGGCTCATCCAACCTAGCCTTGAACACCTCCAAGGAGAGGGGCATCCATAAATATTCCTCCAATTGGTCATTAAGGAGAAGCTAGGAAATAAAGCGAAGATTAGGGAGAGTGTAGAGTTAAAAAGGATCTTTCAAAAAATATATTTCAGGCACTTTAATTCTTCTTTAAGGCATCCTTGAACAAGACATAACACCCATAACCTGGCAGTAATGTAACACTTTTTCTGCCTACAAAAAGTAACATAACATGAGCACAACTCCCAGTTCCCTAATGACTTAATTCCCAGTTATTCTGAGTTCCTGTTGGAGGTTGCCAGGTACTGCTGGTATCTTGACTGCTGATACGCCGTCAGTTTTATTAGTGGTTGTGTTAAGAAGCGAGCATATGACACAAAGTTTTCTCATTATGGATCGGCTGAATGGCAGGAGAAAGTCTTTTTTTTCTGATTTGAACAAGTTTAAGGAGAATATCCATGTCTGTTCTTCATGCATTACACATTTCTCTTTATGAATATTCCTTGCTGTTCTGTCGGGTTTGTTATTGCACTTTGGCTGGCATTTTGCTCTGTTTTTCTTGCTTGCGAGCTGTGGGATCACTCCTGATGGGAAAGGACACCGCCCCTGCCTGCATCACGACCACCCAGGGCTCCCTGCTCACCTTCCCTGGTGGGAGAACCCACACTTGCGCCCCAGGTTCATCAGGATCAGACTGAGTTGATTAATCTACATTTCTTCACTCCTCTAGTTTCAGGGTTTTTTTTTGGTTTGGTTTTTTGGTTGTTTTTTTTTGTGCTGCAGTCGAAATCTGCTGTTACTTCATCTGCTCTTTGCAGTAGGATGTTTGCTCATTGCAGCAGCTTTCTGTGTATCTGAGGACTGTCGATATGTGTTCTGTAGTATAAGCAGCTTCGATCCCCTGACTCTTTGAAGCATGCAGATTCTTTGCTGTTGACTTCTTTCAACTGGCCCATGTGTGTCTGTAAAAATTGTTTAGAGGACTCCAGCTGTGGCCTGGTCAATATGCTGAATCGAGCAGATTACTCCAGACGTATCTCATGAAGTACATAATTACACATCCCGGAGCATGAAATAGATGATTGACTTAGGTTCAGCTTGTGATTTCCCTAATCCTCCCACCTCTTTTAGGAAAATAAATGTGTTCTGATGTTTTATTGTGGCTATTTCTTTCTGTTAAAATGGTTTTGCGATCTTCACTCTGTTAAGTTGTTGGCTTTTAGCATCCAGATTTACAACCTTTTTGATAGCAGAATGCCATTAAATGATTGCTAAGTGAACACCTCTCTGTGGGTAATCACTGTATTCTGGGTACTATTAACAGGTTCGCAAATGAATTGCTCATGACAGAGCTAAAATACTTATTTAAACATTAGTTCTTTTAATAGCAGAGATAACAAGTTTAAATGTTTGAGCTGGAGCTCCTTGTGTGATTTCAGTGCAGGATGCTCTGTAAAGAACATTCAGACATATAAATACCAACCAAATCCACAGAACTACCACCACTTGTTTGCTTGGTATATATACAAGATTATTAATTGCTGTTTGGTTTATTCAATTAATCATGTGGGAAAATTATTCGGCTTAAAATGCTGCTTCATTTTCTGCAGCAAAGTAAACTTGCGATTCAGAAATCAGAAACCTTTCAGAAATACTGTGCTGTATGGGATGCTACTTTCACTCACATGCATTTCTGTGTGTATATTTTATGTTTTTCTGCCCTGCCAGGCTGGAGTTAAGTTTCAGTTAAGGCTGAGAGAATCTGTGTCTTAAAAGTACAATATCTGAAATACCTAGGTAGTGTGTGAGAGTATTATTCCCAGATCATAGGATCATAGAATGGTTTAGGTGTCCCCCATGGGCAGGGACAATGATCCAGTGGGTCTCTTCCAACCTGGTGACTCTATGATTCTATGGTTCTTCTATCAACGACACAGGTACATCATGATCTGAATGGGTGAAGACTAAACTGCAAGGCTGGACTCTGAGGACAGTGGTTACGCGTCTTGCCAGTGTTCAGTAATGGATTTTTATTTTCATATTAGCAATTTAGAGCAGGCAAAGTTTATTAAAGACATATTATCGAAAACAGAGAGAACTCTCATTTCAAATCCAAACCTAACTTTGCTGTTACAGTTTTTGATTACTTAATATCCGATCTTTAAAAATAGTAGCTGAGAATGTGATATAAATATGTTGTTCTCTTCAAGATTTCCATTGTACTGAAAGTACTCAAAGCACGAACCAGATGAAGAGAACTTGGAAAACTCAAGTTGTTGTTTTTTTTTAAACCAGGACAGAAAAACAACAAGCTTGGTTTGTAACCATGGAGAAAAATTATATGCCTTTAAAAGGATGAAAAAATAACTAGAACAAGCTGAGATGTAAAACGAAAGAAGAGCATTGAGCAAAATACAGAGGGGAAGTAGCAGAAAAGGACAAGAAGTGAGATGTATTAATTATTTTCAGCAAAATTGGGGTTTTTTGTTCTTCTGCAGCTGTGGTTGTTTTGGTTTTTCTAGATAGAACTGAAATATTTTATTTACCTTAAGCTGTAAAAGACTAGGCAGATCCCTGTTCTGTATGAACTGCTGTGTGGAAATGAGAGTAAATAACATCTGCAGTTATTTCACAACATTAACAACTAAAGCTTAATTATTTCTTTTCCCATTTTAATATTTATAACACTGATTCCTCTGCGTGATTTCTCACGTTTTGTGGCAGTAACTCTGGATCTGCTGGAACTCATTAAATTTCTGAGGGATGTGTTAGCTTCAGTAAGGGTCACAATATATAAATCTGTATGATTTTTTTGATTAATCAAGTTGTTAGAGTTTGGTCTTAGTCTTATTTTCCCTTGTTCATGAGGGTTCCTACGCATTTTTGGTTTCTTTCCTGCCTGCTTTACCCCTGCATAGTTGTGTAGATTCACAGAGCCAGATTGTGCTTTGCATTTATGAAGAATTTAGAATCATAGAATCACCAGGTTGGAAGAGACCCATCGGATCATCGAGTCCAACCATTCCTATCAAACACTAAACCATGTTTCAGAGAAAATGCATTCATGTTCCATGAAGCAGAGATTTCATTTGTGATGTACGTGGAGTCTGAATGTAAAGACCTTAAAGAAGTGTGTGGTAATAGTTTATCATCTGCACTATTTAGTCCAGAGCACAGAAGTTAGCAACACTCAACAAATTCTGAAAAGTTACTTTTAAAAGAAATGTTGTGCAATTCATATTTTTTTTTCTTGAAATTACTCATAATCTCAAAAATTGTTGCAAATTATGATAATTAATGCCTAGCACATTTGGAGTTTTCTTCTTATTGAATACAGAATTTACCAAACACATTAGTTCCATGTAGTGAAATATATATTGAAATATATATATATTGAAATATATATTGAGGCTTGGGAGCAAGTCCAGAGAAGAGCAACGAAGCTGGGGAAGGGGCNCCTGAGGGACATGGGTTTTTGTTTGATAGGAATGGTTGGACTCAATGATCTGGTAGGTCTCTTCCAACTTGGTTGTTCTATGATTCTATGATTCTATATACTGAAAAGTTTTTTTGTGGGATTGTTGTATTCCATTAATCGGCCAACAAAAATCTAAAACCTCCATTCATGTTTTACTGCTTTAAATATTCTACAAAGTACTTCTCTTCTGTAAATCTTAGCCACAAGGGAAATTGTGTATGATCTGAACTGTTTTTAGGATAATTTTAGTATGTTTTTGTGTACCAGTAAGAAAGACAATGCTGTGTAGATTTGTGTGGGTCACTGGGTTTTAGAGATTTTGATCATAGATGTGAATCATCAGATCACAGATCCTGACTGACTGAGGATGGCAATGACACTAGGCTTGGTGACCTGTTCATTTGAACATTGCAGTGTCAGAACCCGAAGTGTAAAACTGAGGATACATGTAAATGTTTATTATTTTTTTCATTCCTCTAACTTTGCAGGCAGCTACTGATTTTTCTAAACTTGCTGTTCATGAGGGGGGCTCATTCTCCAAGTTAGCAGATTCACTAGCTAGTCTGGAGGTTTTTTTAGTATAATTTGCACTTCAAATTTGGTTGAAGGTGATTAGAAAATAAAACAATTGTCTCCTCCTTTCATCCACTTTTTCAGTCAAATATTGGAACTAGATGATTTAAGATCCCTTCCAACCCAAACCATTCTACAATTCCATGATTTCTCACTCTTATACTCTTAAGATTATATCATCTTTTCTCTCATAACATAAATCATTTTGGCTTTGCTCCCTGATATGATACTGAAATGCCAGATTTATTTTCCATACATTTGGGCTAGACTCTTAGCAAAAGAAACTAAACATAAGATAAATATTTATTAGTGTTCAAAAGCTCCAAACTGAAACCAGATTTTGAATCAGTGGAGGTAGTCAGTGCCCACTAGGTTTTCTCTTTAACTGTCCCTTCCTATGGGAACAATCTCCTTGCTGGGGATTAGCACATGAAGCTTAACTCTCTATGGTTCCATATTCATGATTATTCGATTAAGTCATTCTGTGTTGGGCACCAGAAAAAGGAGCTTTGCACGTCTGAGTTTGTTGTTCCTGCATTCCAGCAGTTTTTTTTGGCCAGTGTCTAAGAGTGCATATTTACTGATGTCAAACTTACCACCTTCCAAACGACATTAAAACCCAATCTTAGCATTACATTAGACATTCAACATATATTTTGACTCTTGTGTTTGAAAAGGTGCTAAGGGACATGGTTTAGTGGTTGATAGGAACGGTTGGACTCGATGATCCGATGCGTATCTTCCAACCTGGTTATTCTATGATTCTATGAAAATATAAATGTATGTGTGTTCATAGAGTCTTATTCTGCAGCAAGTCAAAAACATTCAGATATATTTTTGTGGGAAGTCAAAGCAAGTTTTGGGATTCTTTCTCTGTTAGTTTTACTTAATAAGTCCCTTCTCATCCATTAATGTCATGTGGACAATGTCATAAATCTCTTCTAGTTTGACTGTCGCATGGACCTACTTCTGCAGCGTAATTTTTAGTAATTGGATTATTGAATGACTATAATAGTTATCCAGAACTGAAGTGATAGATACAGGCAGAGTAATTTCATGCTTTTCAGATGAGATTATATTACATTTAACATAGGTCACAAATGACTCTGACTTCACCAGGTTTAATTGACACCTAAGAAGTAAAAAGAACGTTGCTAAACTGCCAGTCCCCTGTAACTTTGGCTGTTATTTTACAGCTAGCAGGTTTCCGCGCAAAAGATTTTATCTTTTAATATTTGCTTTTCAGGGCCTTTTCAAAATGTTCTGGGCTGTCCTTGAAACCGCAGTGAGTGACCTGCTGGACTGAGGTTGATTCTTTGCCAGGCTGGCAGTCCCTTCTCTGTTTGGGAGAGTGATGATGTTCCCTGAAAGTGTTTAAGGGACGTGTGGACGAGGCACTGAGGGACATGGTTTAGTGATTAATGGGAATGGATGGACTCGATGATCCAGTGGGTCTTTTCCAACCTGGTGATTCTATGATTCTATGAAGCTTTGATGCATGCATCTCAATATTTCAACCACCGAAGCCATTTAATGTGTAACCTGAGATGCCAGTAATAAAATTGACAATTTATTGATTAATTGAGGGTTCAATATCAGACCCCACATGCCCTCTCCTAATCCACAGAAATTTGCTCAAGGGTGGTGTTTGTGAAGTAGGCAGTGTGATTCTTGTTATTGCTGTAGTACTAGTTACTCCCTTTGCTATATTTTTTTCTCTCTAAATACACTTGCCATTTAATATTTTCACAGTTCTAACTTTGTTTCTTTCAGACTTCTGTGTCATTTGTTTAAGTCGCTAAAGCATGCAGAAAACCTCCTCCCATGCGTGGCAGAAGCCTGTAGAAATGATCATTTAAAGCACGATCTGGGGCTGTGCTGTAATGCTTGTGCCATGCTGACAGAGATTAGCCTAGTTTTACTGAAATAGCTTAATTTTAACAATTAGCAGGTGGTTGTAAATGGAACTTGCTTTTAGTCTGAGAGAATAATGCNGAACGTAAAATCTAAGTTTGAGTATGGCCCTTCACAGTGCTCTTGTGCCTTCGGAACCAGAAGCAAAACGTTTTGGTGGTTGTAGTTGAGCATCTGGAGCCAAGAGCCCCACCTGAACCCAGCCTGGCATCTTCCATCCCCATGCTGGCACCAGTTGGCACCAGCTTTCTTTTCCTGAGCTGTTGTTTGAGTTTCCTGGCTTGGTCTTCTTGCCTTGCACCTTTGCTCAGTGGTGTGTTGCGAGGGACACCCTTGCTGCTGCCTCGCCTCCCCCTCGGGGTCACCCCTTCCTCCTTCTGCTCCCTGACGCTGAACGCTCACCAAGCAGGAGCTGCTTTTGGAGCTGCCTGCCTGCCGCTGCTTCAGCGGTTGCCCGAGGCTGCGTTTAGTTCTGAACCAGATGGTGTTTTTCCTCCGATAAGGCATGGAGTGGGGAAAACGGCAAGCAAGCAGTATCGATTTTGTTGACATGTCTACAAAATATATGCAAAAAAATGCAACAGCAGGAATGATACTTTCTGCCCCAAATTGCATTATATTCTCTGAAGTTACACATTTCAAAACAGTGACAAAAGAAGCGAGGGTTGATAACTAAAAGCTCTACTAAATGCACTCGCAAGTAATCTCGCAGGAGGCTGTTTGCTCTAGTAATTCTCACGGTCGTTACTACTGACTAAACAAAATAATGCAGATCGTAACGGTGAGTAATTTATGTAATTTAATCAAACCATTTAAATTTTGGTATCCGTTTCTTCTGGAGTTTATGGACAACCCATTACCATCTTGGCAAGACAGATTTATTATTTCTGGCTCCTCTGATAGGTATCATGTTTCATGTGATAATGAGTCTGTAACTTCGCTTGGCAGTTTGTTTAATGATCTGGTGACGGTAATTTTTTCCTCTGGTAGGGATGCTAATGGACCCTACTGCAGCTCGAAGTGTCGCCTCTTGTTCTGTCATTAAGAACAAATGAAAGTAATTGCTTCTGATTTTCTTTCAAATCTCTAATGGTACATTATAAAATAGTTGTCAACTCTACTCTAATGTGTTTGTGCTGTCCAGTAAAGGGTCTGATAAAATGACAGCATAGAATCATGGAATCGCAAGGTTGGAAAGGACCCGCTGGATCATTGAGTCCAACCATTCCTATAAATCACTAAACCATATCCCTGAGCACCTCATCCACCTGTGCCTTAAACCCCTCCAGGGAAGGTGACTCAACCCCCTCCCTGGGCAGCCTCTGACACTGCCCAATGACCCTTTCTGTGAAAATTCTTTTCCTAAAGTCCAGCCTAAACCTCCTCTGGCAGAACTTGAGGCCATTCCCTCTCATCCTGTCCCCTGTCACGTGGGAGAAGAGCCCAGCTCCCTCCTCTCCACAACCTGCTCTCAGGGAGTTGTAGAGAGCAATGAGGTCTCCCCTCAGCCTCCTCTTCTCCAGGCTAAACACCCCCAGCTCTCTCAGCCACCCCTCGTAAGACTTGTTCTCCAGTAGCTGGGAGATATGGAGGCAAATGAGGAATATTTCATCTTCATATTTCCATTGAGAAGCAATAGTTCTGATTACAATTCTTCTGTTTTGTAGAGGAATTTTGACCAAAAAGCAGAAGAAAGCAACCTGTAGTATTTTTTTTGGTGTTTTTTTTTTGTTTCAGAGTTAAATAATGGAAATCAATAGTCATTGAAATTTGAAAATAATACAGAATATCTGTTTGAACATTCAAGTCATTTCTGTAGAAAGTAACACTTTGAATTGAAAATTCATAGGTTCATTGTGAAATGGCCTGAGATTTGACACATGTGGATGAGAAAGTTCAGGGCAATATAGGGCAGTGTTTGGTTTTCATGGAAGTCCAGAGTTAGCATAGCAAGTGAGAACAGTGCTAGAACGTGTATTCTTACTATTTTTTTAGCAGGAAATTTATTCTGAATCCTAGTAATGTCAGGGGCAATGTTGAATTACGAATTACCCTCCCACAGAGATAAACAGGGAGTGCAGTACAGGCTTGTACGTTCTTTTTGGACTTTTTAAAGTCTGTCTTGTGAGTCAAAGAGCATCCACACTTGCACTGGACTGACATGTTCCTCAAGAGTGGAACATATGTAGGGTAGAAGTCTTGACTCTGAGGCCGCAGCGATTCCATGTGATTGCAGGACCTGCCAACTAGCAGTGTGGAGGTCTGAGATCAGTCTCACTGGGGAGCAAAACAGCTCTTTTATTTCATGCGGAGGAGATATACACTCCTCATTTTAAAGTTAATTAGCATTTTGAAATCAATAACGCGTAAGCATGAAAAATGTCTCCTGTGATTGATAGCACAACGTAACTTTATGCTGAGCACGCAAATGGTTTTTGCCACCTCCTGTGGCCAGTGAAAATTGGTTAATACTCAACCGAAGTATTTATCTGTCTTCCCCTTGTCTGGCCCATAAGGCTTTAGTATTAAAATAAAGAAAATAGAATCTAGCAACAATAGAGGAAAACTTGAAGCTGCTCCTTCATCTTCCCTGAAGGGGTTTCACCTTCCCTGGAGGTGTTTAAGGCACGGGTGGACAAGGTGCTGAGGGATATGGTTTAGTGTTTGATAGGAATAGTTGGACTCCATGATCCGGTGGGTCCTTTCCAACCTGGTTGTTCTATGATTCTACGATTCCTCAGGACTTTTACAATAAATGAAAAATAAAGGTTNTTGTTGCTCTAAGTAATTGCATTTTCCTGTAAGCAAGCTGCATGTTTTTGAGACAGTATTCTTCTCCAAAGTGGTAACACAGGGCACTGATATGTAAAAAAATGTCAGTGCTTATATTTAACCAAAGCCATCCTGGAGCTGGTGGAAAAAGGGGCCACACCAGTGAGGAGGGGCGAATAGGATAAGAGACCCCAAACTGACCAACAGGGGATTCCATCCTATATACACCATACTCGGTATAAAATTGAACTATCACAAAAGTTTCGCACTCTTCTCTGATGGCCAATACCTAGTCAGGACCTCATTTCTCTGGTTGCTCTTAATCCGAGATCCATGCATTCCTGAATCCATTTCCTGAGCTCAGCTCCCTCCTGGCCATGGACCCATTCCCTTGTGTCTGCTCTGCAATATTTGTGGTGATGGACAGTCATCAAGGGGTCAAGGGGGAGTGTATTATTATTTTCTAATTATTTTCATTATTATTATAATTTCATCAAAATTGTCATTTTAGTTTTTGAACTGTAAGAGTTTTTTTGTTTTTCCCCTCTCATTTCCCTCTTGCCTTGTGGTGCTGGAGGGGAAGGCATTTTGGAGGCCCAACTGCACGGTTTTAGCTGCCGAGGTTTAATCAGGTGGAGCTAAACACTCCTCCAGCGATTAGAGAATGAGAATGCATTCTGAGCTGGGTGTTTGTGTAGATCCTTACCCTCCTTTCTCCCAAGCTATTTACTTTTTTTTAATAGTTCATACGACTCTCATATGTATTAAGATTGAGATCAGATAAATGCTTTTACCTTTTCCCGTTTTTCAGTGTAAAGCAGTAGATACCATCTTATTTGATGGAGGAGAGAGGCTTTTCTTGAGATCCCAAATCTGGGAGAGGACCAGCAACTCTGCAGTTTCCCACTCAGTGTGTGTGTCTGTGTATACACTCATCCTCTTGAATAGACCTTGTTCTTTCACATGGTGCTTGTAGCCCTGTCCTACGCTCAGTTTTACAGTTGCCTGGCAAAGTCTAACATACTTATCTTCTTGCACTGATGAGAAATGGTTGGGTCCCCCATTTTAAAGAGTCAGTGTGGAGGTGTTTAAGGCACGGGTGGACGAGGTGCTGAGGGACATGGTTTAGTGTTTGATAGGAACGGTTGGACTCGATCATCTGGTGGGTCTCTTCTAACCTGGTTGGTCGTTCTATGAAATCCTCCCTGCACTGGCTGCTGTGAAAGCGTGAGCAGAAAAACATGCACAGATCCACATCACAGGGGATGCTGGAGTTGAGCAAGTGCACAGCTCTGTGGCCCCTCCTGCTCCCCACCCCACAGCACCCTGAGCTGCCATTACCCTTCTTATTCCCTTCTTAACCCTCATTGCTCTCTACAACT
>WAAB01024167.1:866-14410 GCA_013389865.1 Piaya cayana | reverse complement strand
CACAGAAGGGTCATTGGAACAGGCTACGCAGAGAGGGGGTTAATTCACCTTTCCTGGAGGTTTTTAAGGCACGAGTAGATGAGGTGCTAAGGGGCATTTTTTAGTGTTTGATAGGAATGGTTGGACTCGATGATCCAATTGGTCTCTTCCAGCCTTGTGATTCTATGATTCTATGAAAAAGAGTAAAAGCTAGATATTAATATCATTCTATTGTTAATACAAAAGTTGCAAAAAGCAACAGATCACATTTCTACAGACTTAAACTAGAACAATTCCTTTATCTCTTTAGCTATTAGAGAAGCATATAATGTCCTGAAAAAAATTCAGTTTCAAGATCTTTACAGATCTGAGTAGTTTCACTGGAACACAACAGAGCTCCTTGTGGTAGGGTGGCTAGTCATGCTTCTAGCTTTTTGTACACTGAACATATATGAGAATTCCAAAGCAACTGTCATTAACTAGGCAATAACCTCTGACTAGAGTGGCATGAATAACTTATGGCAGAGTATCAAATGTCAGACAGGTGACTTGAGGCAATTGCAGTCCCATAGGTTATTCCAGAATAACTTGTCTTTTGTCACATCCTAGTGTAGGATTTAAAGATCTGCTTCTATTGGAGGCTATACTAACTCAGAGAGTAAGAACATAAATTAAGAAGTTTACTTGGGCTTAACAGATAATATAGACTTTATTTTAATTATTCATGTCTGTATGTAAGTGTTTTCAGTTTCCAGATTTTTGAATGCTTTATCCATAGACTTCATGTTAATAACATATAGCCCAAAACATTCTATAAAAGTGTCTATCCAAAGCTGAAAATCTTACGCTTCCTTAGAAAGCTATCCATTTATTAGGCATATTGAAGGGCACTCCATAGGCTCTTAATTAGAAAGACAGTTGAACAACTATTAAATAATTTTGTCAGGTAAAGAGATTTTGTGCATGATATAAATAAATTTAATGCAGAATGCAATCAACAAGTCAAATAATCAGAAAGACCTATTTTTTAAATAAGATTATATTAGAATTGTGCAATAAAGAAGCATTAGTTTGTTAAATTGAAATATAATTAGAGACTTCACAGAACAATATACTTATATGGAACTTTAAAAAGCTATTACCTTCCAGGGGACATCTCCATCAAGATTTGCAGCGCTCAGACTCAAGTTGTTAAAAAACCAGTAAAGGACTTTGTGGAAAAAAATCATTAAAATTGGAAGCAAAATCTGTTAATCAGAAATGTTACTTACAGGTGACATTAGAAGATCTTTAAATAAGAAAATTCCCATGTATAGTGGATCTAATGTAGTTCTCATTGTGTTTGGAAGATTGACTCTTTACCTGTAAGATGATTTAGTTATACGTGCAAATATTCTGAATCATAGCCTTGAAAAATATTCAACAGCATACTTCCTGGCAATACATATTTACAAATAAGGAAAGCCATCTTTCAGAATAAATTCATTCAGACTCTAGGACTAGGTTGATTTACATAAGCATTGTAGAGAGGAGAATTACCCCCTAGCGTTAAACCTAATCTCCACAGATGGTCTTTTTGATCTGTTAATCACATTTCCTGTATCCTTAGAAAATATCTTAATCACTTATGTCCTCACTTAAAAAAACCAACCAACCAACCAAAAAAAACAAGGAAAAAAACCCCACCCAAACCACCAAAAAACCCCAACAACAACTGAAAAAAACCCAAACAGCGAGAGAGATAAAGATATTCAATTATACTTAAGGAGGCAGGAATTTCTGTGCTGTTCACAATACTGTGAAAAATACATTAAAGAGAGTTCACCAGAACTAAGAATGAGTTACATTTAATAATAAAAATTAAACTGAGAGTTCTGCCTGGTTTTCTTACTGCATTTTCTGCATAAGTTCCTCTACATTAACTCCACGGTGTCCTCTGGAATGGCATTCATGTTCCAGAAGCTTTCTTTTGTGGATTACTATGATGTAAGTTGCATATTTAATACAAAACCATTCCATTTAATACAGGATTTCTGGGTTCATCACAGCATAATATCTGCTGTTTCTGTTTCTAGAACTCTAGTAATATCTTCAAAGATGGTCAGAGACTTTAATGAAGAAACACTGCAGTTTTTTCTCTCCTATGATATTTCAAACAACCAGCAACACTACACCAACTAGTCCAATATTTTTGTCTCTATGGCAAGAAAAGATGGAAGACATTGGCTACCAGATTTCCATTCTCATTGCTTAGTCATGAGACATTTCCTAGTCGTCAGATTATTAACCTCTCTTTAACAATCTAAAAAAAATTCATTACAGTAGCTTGTTTCCTTCACTTTTCTTCTCAGTCTGTATTCCAGCAGATCGATCAGCAAAGTCAACCTTTTCATCCTTACTGATAATTTCACATGATTAATTTATTCATGCAGAGAGTCATGCAGGAAGGATAGCACATGACTTTTTCATCCAGAAACAAGTGAAACAGTCTATGTGCATGTTAGATTGTAAAAAATAATAAAAAATACTCAATAACCACAACTACACTATATGCATCGTTTTCTAACACTGATTCTAAATTGTCAAAGAGCTGGCAGTATTATAGTACATATTTTTACATGCAGGCATGTATCTGCCAATTATTGTATTATCCAAACACACTTTACAAATCAGTCACTAAAGTTTTATGAAGCATGTGGACAGTCAGAATAGTATAATGTCTATGGTTAGATAAAAATTACTATCTGAATCACAGCAAATTATACAGGATATCCCTTTATCTCTTCATTCTCTCCACAGCTGACAGTTCTGAAAGATTATTCCACCCAGCAACATACATTATTTGAACATTAATGGATAAGTTATACTATGAAAGGGAGCAAGTGTGATAGTGTGTGTGTTTGTGTGTGTGTGTGCACTACAATCTGACTTACTTCCAGGTGGAAATATCCAAAATCGAACCATAGAGCCTAAACAGGAACAGGAAGTGGGGGACTATATTTCTCTAAACTTTATAGAATTAAAGAAAAAGATACAGAGTAGGTAATTGCTCGGGTAACTGCAGAAATAACAGAAATCAGTAATGTTAGGTACATGTCAAGTTAAAGTTGACCTTAGTTAAAATAGGCTAATCAAGTGGAAGCCACAGTTGCTGTCACATTTCCTTTTGTTTGTGAATAAAAGTGGGTATGCAGTAGCATATNAAGCTGGTGATGGGGCTGGAGAACAAGTCTTAGGAGGAGTGGCTGAGGGAGCTGGGGATGGTTTAACCTGGGAGAAGAGGAGGTTGAAGAGAGACCTCACTGCTCTTTGCAACTACCTGAAAGGAGGTTGTAGAGAGGAGGGAGCTGGTTTCTTCTCCCAAGTGACAGGTGATAGGACAAGGGGGAATGGCCTCAAGCTGCACCAGGAGAGGTTCAGACTGGATATCAGAAAAAAAATTTTCACTGAAAGGGTCATCAGGCACTGGCAGAGGTTGCCCAAGGAGGTGGTAGTGTCACCATTCCTGGAGGTGTTTAAAAGATGGATAAGGTGCTCAGGGACACAGTTTACTGATTGATAGGAATGGCTGGACTTGATAATCCTAGGTATCTTTTCCAGCCTGATGGTTCTGTGATTCTGTGGTCATTTTTTCCAACAATGTCAGTAAATATCTCAACAACAGTCTAGACAAACATTCCCCGTGGTGCTTAAGAAGCCAGAAAACAATGTTCTGTTGTTCATATCTACAGACACTTTTTTATTAGTAAAAATAATAACAACAGCACAGCAATAACAGAAACAACAACAAAAAATTTTAAGCTTTACCTTCCAAAGCATACCTGTACCACAAGCTGCTTGTATATCCTGAAGGACCAGGAAGTGTACTGTTATTTTTACACAGCACAGAATAACTGGAGCTAGTATAACAGTTTGAGGGGAAACTGTGCAATACATATAATCAGTAGACTCAGAAACAGAGGCTGGAGATGTTTAGAAATTTATTTGGATTTGTTACTTGCTTAAATAGTAATTTAGCTGTTTACAAAATTGAATAAAATCATGTGGGTATGTTGAAGTCATATCTATTCTATTTTTTATGTTGTACTTCTTTTAAAACCACAATTAACACATTCATAGAGACTTTTTTTGGTGCTCTGTCTGGGATTTTTGTGCTTGGTAAATGCAACATATCATTGCATGGAAGACTGGTTCTGCTGGTTATAATGCACTTTTACTATTCTATTGACACAAAGACTCAGATGAATTGATTGAACATAGTGAAAAGTCCATATGCAGTACTCACTAAGTCCTGAAAACACAGATCCATTTTGGACAGCTTCCCAGAATTGTTCTGTCAGATAAATATCTTGCAAGACACTGATTCCTCATTTACCTCAATGAATTTCTTCATGCCTTACCACACTCCCCACTCACAGTATTTTTTTGTTGACTTTACTTAATATTTTAGTTTACAATTTTTAGGTTTTGTTGTTATTTGCCCTATGGAAATTCACATGTAAATATATGGTGGTTGATAATTTAAAATTTGAATGCTTTCTAACAGAGCTATAGATTGCATACATATATGTATACATGCCATATAGATAGATATAGATAGATGGCATATAGAAATTTTTTATGTGCACGATTGGTATCAACACATGCAAGAGTTTTATTTGTTAGCCATAAAAACCTTGTAGTTACAGATAAGGTAATCATAAATGTACAAAAGAGGGATTACTTTTTCTAATAAAATCTGCAGACTAAAATCTATATATGAAGGTTTTTGAGAGGATATAAATTTCTCTACTACCCCGTGTATCTTATTATCTACCAAATTGTATGGGATTTTAATATTATTATGCCTCATTGTTTTACATCTCTGTTGGTTTTGCAGGTCGTGGTACCTTCTCCTCTGCCTTTATGCAGAAAGATGTGCCATTTTACCTAAATAAAACACAAAGATGTTACATTTAATTTAATATCCTTCAAACATATATGTTAGTAAGAATTTAGTGTCCTAATCCAGGGGACAAGAACTAATAAACCAATTAATTATTTAAGTAGTGAATTATTTGAGATGCTGGCAAGAAATATTGCTGCCATATGACCAAATGATGGCATCTACACTCTTTCATCTGAAAAATGCAAGGCAACACTTGTCATATTTTCAGTTTTCAGTCATTCCACAAATTCTATTGAGAAAATAAAGAGAAATTGAACGTTGTGACTAGATTGTCTAACGTCTTGAATGTAATTAACTCTACATAGCAAAGATACACATATTTGAATGTTATTTCAGCACAAAAGATTTCAAGTTAAAAAAATTCTATACAAGTTTAGAATTGTATCTCATAATAAGGAAATGCATGCCAAGTGTTTAACATCAGTAAAAGGAAATAAAAACCAGAATGCCAACTTCATCATCAAGTGGTAAAGAATTAAGATGCCAGCTGTGATGCATTCAATTTTTTTTTTCCAAACAGGCCAGCATAGTCAGTATACTCAAGTTGAATGGAAGTGGTTGAAGTAGATTTGATGCTTTTTTGAAGGCAAGGCAAAAGAAAATCAATATCTACCCATAAGTAATGCTGCTGTAAGCTTGAGGATTCTAGCCAATACCTTGAAGACTATTGTTGCATCTTGTGAAAGTAATTAAAAAAATGAGAACAAATTCGTAAGTAATTGATGAAGCTTTAAATCAGTGTCATTTTCATCCTTTAAAAAGAAATTACTTCCCTCACATAAGGATCTCTGATTTTAAGGTACAGAATGAGATCAAAGAAGGATTCTAATACCACAAGTAAGTTTAAGAGAGCTATAGTATTTGACAAAGCTGAAAATCTATTACAGGAATTTATTGACATCTCTGATACAAATGTAGAATTATAATTTTTAAACCCAAATACTTTACTAGCAAACAGACATTCATCCAATCCAGTGTGGTTTTTAGGCAAAAATTATAACAGATAGGTCAAACTCAGCAGCATCTAAACTGACATTCAGTGGCTGTGGCTCTGAGAAGTGGAGACATGGGATATGATGTACACAACTAAAGGCATATCCCAGTAAGCAAAGGGGCCAGACCTGGCAAAGGACACCCTATGGCTACAGGCAGTGATCTGGTGCTTCATTTATAAACTGCAGGTTGGGATTGGAAAAGTCAAGTTCAGGTGAAGAAAAAAGATAAATAGTGTCTGACATATGCAAAAAGCAGCATATATAGTAGAATCAGAGGTAACACAAACTTAGAGACCAGGAAAGAAAAAACCCCAAGACCTAACAGTATGTCAGCAAACACCTGAAAGTGACCTCAAGGACATCCTAGATTGAGGAAGAAGTAACTGTCTATAGCAACATTGTTCTTCTTGTTGAAGGACTCAGTCTGTTGAACAAATTGTGGTACACCTCCTCTCCTGTTCCCCTTCTCCCCAGGATGATGTCATGAACCCTAGGGCCCCCAGAGGAGCAGCAGTAAAGTGAGCATGACACCAGGAAAAGTGCAAGTTACTATGATGGGTACATATAATAACAGTAACACTATTTTTTTGGGTAAAAGTTAATGACTGGACTGCACCAGAAAAAGTACTTCTTGACTGAACAGTCACATAAACTTAAGATTAGTCAACTGACATCATAAATCTTGGGTGATAAAACTTTGTGAGTGGTAGGTAGGGGAAAGGTGTGCCAAAGACCAAGGAATGTCTTTCAGCAGGTCTAGGTGTGATGTTGGAGCAGAAAAGTTGCAAGATGGGAAGCAACAGAGCCACCTTCTGCAGCCTGGACAGCATAAACAAAATGTAGCACACGTATACATACAATGGCATCCTTATTGTTGATCTGAGCCCGTAACCCATTGGGGAAAGTGTGATTGAGAATGATTTCTCCTGAGTAGCCACACAGTGGGTTATAGATAGCGAGTAAGAGCGATGAGTCATGTGTTTACTAAAATTTATTATTGTTTTATTAATTTTACTTAATAAAGTAGTAATTGAAAAAGCATTTGAACGAAGGAAACACTTGACTCTTTCTCTGGTATAACCACCTCCATGGTAACTGACCAACCATCAAAGCCTGTTAAAATTTGGTGAACAGCATGTGCCAGAACACATCAAAAGTTTTTAGACCTGAAAACTGATTTCTGTGTTCCATTACCAAAGGTTACTGAACAGTTTGGTGATGGGTGGCTACAGCATTTAATGAGCAGTCCAAGCACTGAGGAACTAATGCTGGGTGGAGTTCAGAAGCCTTATTGTGGGTTCTCAAGGTTATAAAAGGTTATAACAACTCTGTTGTGTTATGCAAATGAGGAAGCTGGCTGTTGAAGGCAGGAAATGTGCCCTGGGAATATGGTTGTGTGGTAGGGCTGTGATCAATGAATGCTTGTTACTAGGACAGAATTGTCCAATCAATGTTTGGCGTGAGAGTTAGCTCAATGTATAAAAGCAATGAACCATGAATAAATTGATTCACTTGGATCACATTGATCACTGTGTGTTGTCTCATTTCTTCTGTCATCACAGTTTGGTAGAAAATGTTACGTAGAACTTCCCAAGCAAAGATAGAGTGTTTAAGAGAACTTAGATTGACAGACAAGCTCTCTGTTAATATCCAATATGGTTTGGCTTTTCCTAAAGAAAATTTTAAAAGGACCAAAAATGAATGGAAAACCAGAGAATCACACTTTCAGATTTTGATTTCAATATGAACAGAATATTTCTATACACAGAGAAGAAAGAACTGCAGTGGCCTACATCCGTTCTAAGACACTATTATATTAACTTTTTCAGCAAGATTCCATTTGTGGTGGGTTTTTTTTTTTAACTAAATCTCTAATTCTTGACAGAATAGCTTACTGAAACTAAAAATAAGTATGTAGAAAAGAACCTTGGAATGTCTCAGGTTGTAGCATTACCATCAGTATTTTAAGTATTTTTAGATTTTTTTTTTCTGGTATTGAATCAGTTTGAGGTCTAAATTATTTCTAAGTATGCAATGCTGTACTTTGGGTGGGAACTTTATCCTTAACTTTTTTAACTAAACCCACAACTTCTAGGATAAGGCAAGCCTACAAAAACTCCCTTTAAACAAATTAGAGTAAACATTAGATGTTGACATGTTTCAAGGTATTTTTATTTAAAATTTTTAGGAATTGGAAAGATTAAGCTGATCTTCAACATTTAAACAACAACATTATATCTGTGTACCTATGTGCTGTTAGAGACTGATGGTAAGTGGAGTAAGAGCTGCTGATGTAAAATGTGTAAATGTGATATGTAATATGTAATATGTAATACAGGAGTTGAAACGAAATCATTTGGCCCAGGTCAAATACTAAGGCAAAACTGCATGTATCACAATGTGTCAAGATTAACTGATTTTCTAAAACTAGATCCACTGAATCCTGAAATAGAAGTATTTGAAGGTGATCAGAAAGATTTTGAAGAACACACCTCTTTAAAATGGAGACATTCAGATGCTACTCAGAGTCACCAGTCTTTAGTATCGGAATGTATGGTAGTGAACAGAACAGAAAGTGAAGAAGCCAATACCTAGAGAGTCTGCTTGGCTACTGCCTCCACAGGATCTGACAGAACAGCTTTTAGAAGGAAATTCATTCTGTATGAAGGCCTTGGTAGGGTCAGGGCAGCAGCTTTGTAGACTTTTAAACCTTAGTATTTGGAAACTATGTCCTTGATCTAAAACCAAGGTTTGTCACGGCTTCATTTTTACCTCAGGTGTTATGGCACTCATGAAGATTAAGAAGACTTCTGTTTTGAATGGAAGTTAGAAGCTGAGATGATCAAGGCAATTGCTTTCAGTTTGATGATGCTTCCTTGTTTTTGCAGTTTAGAAACAGAAATCACATTATTTATGCACTTGTAGAACAGGAAACCATGGCAATGTGATATCATTAAGTACTATTTGGATAGCAAGGATTTTATTTCTGCTCAGGAGGAAAGGATATAATTCAGTTCAATTCAGTAGTTAGATCAAATGAGGACATGAACTCTCTTAGCAGGTGTCTTTTCTAAATAGGAACCTTCAAAAGAAGCCTTTAAATATTGTCAAATGTACTATACCCTGCTATTCACTTACAAATGGCCCGATGGGGTGTTCTGGACATGATATAGTCATAAATCACAGAAGCGCCAATTAAAATTGAATGTTTATTGTGTCAATCATTTAAAGGCAATGTTAAGCTCTGATAAAACTCTTTCAAAAATATAAAATATAATAAAAGCTTTACATGCAGTGGTTCCACTTCATATTATTGCCTCCTGGTTATAGAGTGATTCTTACAATTGTGATTATAACTGAAAATCTTTTTCGTTATCATTTTCATATTTTCAAATTCTAGTGACTTCAATTGTGATTATCCTTTTTCTGGTAAAACTGGAAACAAATACTGTCTTAAAGTATTCTTTTTATAGTTTGCACTACTGAAATTTTTAAACCTCAACTCAATCCTTCTCAGATCCATTAAACCTCACCACCCCCACACCCTGACACTTCTGCACACAAAACAAAACATGAAGATACAATATGGAATAGAGAACAAATGTCTCTGATACTCACTATGAGGATGAAAGTACCAGTTACCAGCTAAAATGGATTAAAAATTTGCCTTTATAGGACCTGATACTTTTTTGTCTCCCTGTTTGCCAATCTAGTACCGCAAAGGTTGGGATAAAATTCAGACATGACTCTTTCTCTGTTGTCACTGCTTTGACTTTTTTTTTTTTAACCAAATTATTTTCTAGCTAGTCTGTATTATACTGGCCCAATTAGAGGTCTTTATGCCTGTCTAGGGTAGCATAACTGAGAAGAATAAAAGGAAACTTGTCTTTTCATGAGTCTCATGTTCTTTTTAGTCACCTAGAAGGTGACTTCCAAGGATTATTTGAAAATTCTCATTAAAGAATGGTGCTTCTAATTTCTGTCTGTCCAGAATGGGTTTTTTCCCACCAAATGTCAAAGATTCTTTTGCTATTGATATTTTCAACTTTGTCTCCTTTGGAATAATTATTTTATTGCTTAACAACACATTTGTGCTGCAGCCTATTATATGAACAATTCAGACTGTAGAATTGTAAATTTTGATCCCTATTTGTCCTTTCTATTTAACAACTGCTTTATCACAAAGGTAAGCTCTCCCTTCTCTCCTTCTTTTATTAAGAGCTTAGCTGCAGCAGCATGTTTATTATGGACATCACAATTGTTAGGCACTAATCTTACATACTGTATTATTAGCATAACAGGTTATAACAGAGTGAAGCCTACACCTGAATTTGTTTCTCTTTACGGATTTTTGTTAAAATCATAAGTGTAGATTTTCACTGCAGTGTGTGTGGGTTTAGCCACACAATTCTCATTAATATTGAAAGGAATCATGTAGTTATGTTCCTGCACACCACATTGAAAATACTCCTTAATGTTCTTTTAATGAAGAGTCTTTTATGAGTAAATTGTTTCAGAGTAACCGAGCAGTTATTATCTTCCTCAGTTACTAGTGATCACCCACAGTGTAAATGTTCTCTGGTATTATGCTGCGGCCTCCATTCCTTTGCCATGTTGTGATGGGACCTCTCTAGTTACAATTTTCATTGCCGTGTGCAATTAGAAACTAGCCAACAGAGTAAAGCAGCAAAACTTGAGGTTGGATGCAAGTTGAACCTGTCCCTGGGGGTATTTAATTTATCCTTTACCCCTTTTGTGTCATCAATGGGATTTTTAATAGGCACATAGATTGTTCTTTAGAGGGAACATATTTGTTCTTCTTGAGATTTATTCCACTTTTTTTGTGGTTTAGAAATCTTAAAAGACTGTTCTGGACAGTTAGTCATATGCAGAATAGCAGTATAAAACTTTAATGGAACTTGGAACCATAAGTTATGCTTTTAGGTGTACTTACATTTCAGTTTTGAAACCTGGCAAATTGTATCCAGAAATCCACTACATGGCTAATTAGTGTATGTGAACTCCATTCTTTCTTCCATACACAAATTATGTTCATTAGCTAATCTCTTGGCTTTACTCAGAGGTTGGTAACACTATAGAACTGCCCACAAGAAAGTGTTCTTTTTCCCATACTGCCTTTCCTCTTCCTCCCCCAGCTTGGGAATACAGCATTCTATTCTTACTGCTTTGGGGTAGAGCACTACAGAATTGAAGTGTTGCTAATGGTTTTCATTTGGAAAATGCTTATTACAACTGTAAAGAACATCTATAAATTGTTATGACAAACTCTCAGAAAGGACTTCTACCTTTTCCTTTTTTTTTTTTTTTGAACAGTCAATGAAATAAAAAGTTGCTTACACAGGCCAAATTTTTTACTTGGTTCTAGTATAGATTACAGTAATCTTTTGTGAGTTCTAGAGAATTTTTTTACCCTTTCTACTGAACTCATCCTTTTATGTGGGCTACAGGACTCATCCTCAGCTAACATGTATATGTAACATAAGACATTTTTAGCTGTCTAATTCATGTGGGTGTATTCTCTTAGCATGATGGTAAAATGCAATCCAGAAAAATAAAAATACTGTTCTGTGGTTAATAAAACTGCATCAGTTTTGTATTTTCTGTAAAGGTATTCACTATGGGATTACTCTCATTGTCATAAAACATTAAAAGTAGCCAACTGCAATGTTTTGGTGTGTTTGGGTTTTTCCTAACTCATGTCAGGTTTTGCAGGTTGATCTCTGGAAGAGGTAAAAAAATCTCTTATTTGGGGTACATGTGTATCCTTCCAAGGGATCAATACAATAATCTCATTTAAGCTCTAGACTATTATAATCAAGAGAGTCAAGAAAACCATTTACTGTGTCCTTACATCCTTCAGTCTGATCACACATAAGTGATTTCTTTGAGATCATGTATTAAAGGCGGAGAAGGTTTAGCTTGTAAGTATATGAAAACCGATTAACTTCTATTGACACTGGCTGGTCTCATGGATTTGTTTCTTGCTGCTTACTAATAAAGAGTTCATGTGAGGTGTCACAGCCTATGACAATGGTAATGAGCGTTAACAAAATTATTGGCCCCCAATTGACTTTGTATCACGTTACCCCAAAGACAGCAATCTACAGACTCAGTCTCTTCAATAAGACTTTTCATCAACATTAAGGAATAAAAGCTAAGCTAATAATTTAGTAAGTCTGGATTTCTTTATTTATTTATGTCCTTTTTTTTGAGTTCATGTGTCTTCTTTATATAAACCAGATGTATTTTAAACATGCAGTTTATTTCAATACACAATAAATGTGAGTCAAAAATTGGCTTTGCTAAGTGTTCTAAATATTAAACAGATATTTTCAAAAGGCATTCTACTTATAAAATCCGTATTTCACTCATTCCATTCAACTGAGTATAAATGAACATTCTTTAGGCCACATTTCATAAACTATATTAATTTTAGGGCCTCTGTCTCCTTTTTTCCCCATTTCCTCTATTGATTTCTGAAAAACAGAATGATATTTGGGAGGAATGAATGTGCATATTCTATTCAAGTTTGATATTACATTTGCAGCTTGCTTTGAGTAACTCCCTACTCCTTTGATCTAATAATGAAAATGTGTCAGTATATTGTTATTATAGAAATAAGGTAAAGCACTCCAGGTCTCCTGGGGACAGTAGGACTACAGTATGTGAATTTAAATCACTAAGCTGCAACCACCAAATATTTTTTAAACTGTTTGTTGTGTATTTACTATACACCATTAGGAATAAGGCAAATCAGAATTTAGAGACTAAATGCATTAACCAATATTTCCAGAAATTTCAAATATAAAAATATCAGTCTGTGGATTATGTGCAGCAGAGAGAAAAAGCACAGCACAGAACCAAGTGTGTTAGTTTTGACCTAGTTTCTTTTTTTGACCTCCACAACAAATTTCCTCCATTTGGTCTTGGACTGGATTAAACATGACATGGCTGATGATAGTTCTATGCAGATTCATTGGTATACTGGGCAAACATAAAAGGCCAATGAAGCACTGTTTTAGTTAAAGAAGTTTTCATACTTTGTTGGTTATATAATATCTTTACATTGTATTGCCTATTTTTTAAAATTCCTCTTCTTAACATGTGATTTGTATCAAATGTGTCTCTGATGGCAGGAAATAGAAAGAAGAGAACAGAAAATATTTATCTATAATTACCTGAGATATATCAATCAAGAGAAACTTTTAAAGAAAACAGACAAGAAGCAGGCAGTACTGCATTCAGTTCTAGGCCCCTCACCACAAGAAGGATGTTGAGGCTCTGGAATGAGTCCAGAGAACAGTGACAAATCTGGTGAAGGGGCTGGAGAACAGGTCCCATGAGGAATGGCTGAGAGAGCTGGGGTTGTTTAGCCTTGAGAAGAGGAGGCTGAAGGATGAGGGAAAGGCTGTGGATGTAGTCTTCCTGGACTTCAGCAAAGCCTTTGACACAGTTTCTCACAGCATTCTGCTACAGAAACTGTCAGCCTCCGGCCTGGACAGACACACACTCTCCTGGGTGGAGAACTGGTTGGCTGACCGGGCCCAGAGAGTGGTGGTAAATGGAGTTAAATCCAGCTGGAGGCCAGTCACAAGTGGGGT
>WAAB01024166.1:0-36893 GCA_013389865.1 Piaya cayana | reverse complement strand
CTCTGTATGTCATCATTGCCAATTTGAAACACTATTAGAAGTTAATAATCTATCTCTTGGATGAGGGAAGGAAGTTTTCTAGTTACATCCTTCACTGATGCCCCCAGTAAGCAGCAGACCTCTCTGTGGAGTGGGTCCAATCTGCAGATGGGTCCCTCCATTCCTTTTAGAAGGGAGTGCCCTACGACAATCACTCTCCTCTTCTTATTAATGGAGGATGTTTTTATGTTTTTCTGAGGACGGCGCAGCCTAGGGAAAGATTCTAGGCTGTGGGAGCCAACTTCTTAATACTTGGGGGTGGATACCACCTGCAGTGCTTTGTATTTGTTCTTTAGAGGGATCTGGGGTTTTGTTGTGTGGGTGGGGGGAGCACGTTTCCTTCGCCGGGCAGGAACTTGCTGCCATTCCCCATCTCTTGTTCACCCAACCTTGCAGTTCACAGGTGGGTGGTGCTCAGACACACCAGCTCCAGCAGCCTGCTGAGTTAGTGATAGAGTACTGCTCCGCTGGTCTATCTCCCTCTCACATTCCCGGATAGTCCCCCTCCTCTTCACCTCCTCCTTAGGTCTTGTACTATGCAAAGGAGTTCCCCTACTCAAGCACAGCTTCCACAAGTGGAGCTAGTAGCAGAGGTGTGAGCTGATGTGGGAGGGGGGCGCTGCCTGCAGCCCAGGGTCTGGGTAGCTGCATGCACCCACCGTGGCTCTGTCTGGGTGGCCACATCCATCCTGCCTGCTGCAGCACATGGAGCAGCTTTAATCTTCTGACATGTGGCTACCATCAGCATCAGTGTCTTCTGGCTAGTCTCTAGCCCCTCTCTGCACCCTCCCTGCTCTAACTGGAGCATAAGACTAACACACCCCACACCTCTTTGCTACCCTTCTCTTCATTGTGCTCCCAAGGGACCGTTTAAATCTCCCGTGGTACCGCCGGGGCCGCCCTCTCCCGTCAGGCACCGCGGGGGAGCGGCAGTTGTGGTGTGTCATGAATCCAGCACGGCCCAACCCGCTCCCACCTGGGTTTTTCTGGGATTTTCCCAGCTCAGGGAAGCCCACACTGCCTCAACTGTCCACCCCATCAGTATAAGGAGTAGTCTGGAAAGGATGTCCTTATGCTGTGATCATTAGTTCCTAATCTCTGGCAGTGAATCCATGCAGTTTTGTACTCCGTTTCCTGCACTATGGAATACAGAGATTTTTGAATCAACCTTTATGACTTGACTCAAAGCCTTTGAGAATGGCTGTACCTAGAAAAAGTGTTGCTAAATAATACAAACCCATCATTTTTTGATGGAACATTAAGATTTCTCTAAACAATATATTTTTTTTCCAGCTGACTTTTTTTGTCCAGTTGCAAGAAGGAATGTAGGCACATGCCTGGGATTGCTGGCATCCCATCAGCCTGTTTGATCAGCAGATCTGTGGCTCGACTGGACATGCAGAACTGCCAGTCAAATGCAGTATGCTCAAAAATCTCATGTCTCAGGATTTCCTGCAAAGCAAATGCTCGCATATACCAAATCAGACCCTTCAGCATTGGACTTGGAAGTTAAAAGCACAACTACACATTTCTAGCCAGGAAACACAGGCAAAAAAGTGTGTGGCTCCTCTACCACTGCATGACAATGTAGGACCACCATCTGTTTGTAGTGTAAATAGATTGATTCTGTTGTCTTTGACAATGCACAGGAATTGAAAGTTACTGAAAGAGAGAAGTTGTGACTTGGCTGTGCCTTTCATCAGGCCTGAGTGCAGGAATGTCTTTGCAGATGGCAGGAGCACGGTTCAGAACGGGCTGTTACCAACCACAGATCTAATACCAGCCCTAAATCTCTTAGCAGGCCTTAGATTATTTACTCTTTTTGCCCTAGCAGTTTCCTTTTTTTCTGTGTAAATAACACATACTTGAAACATGCAGTTTTGTAACCTTTTCTTATTGGTATGGCAAACTAGTATCCAGGGTGATAAATATACAGATTTATGAAATATAATGAATGCTAGTTTAGCTTTAAAGTAAAACTGTACAATGATAATAAAATTCTATCAATTTGACTCTTAATTTTGATTTTAAATTAGCCATGCAAAATTCTCAGGTAAAATACAAAACAACTAAAAGACAAAAGAAATGGGCCACTTTTGAATGTTAAGCTCAAGTCAAAATGAACATGCCAGTTTCAAGCATCAATGTGAAAAACAGAAGATATAATTTGGCAAGGGAGTGGCTCAACATATTGTTTTATAAGAATTTTCAGTCAGCTTTCTATTTTTAATATTCAGGCAATTACTTCTGAGAAAGTACAATAGTGTCATACAGATCACTTTGTAAGTCTATTATCACCAAAGCATACAGCCAAAAAAGCTACTTCACACTGCAGGTTCAGTTTTGTAAAACTGTCTCTATCTGTTAAATGAAAACAACTGTTAAATGGGTTAGAATGTAACTTGTTTTAAACACCCAGGTAAATAATTTTTTCCATACACTTGTAACTATGCTGATTATCCAGAAGAAACCTCCTGGTCTTGTGAAGTGTTTGTCTTTTAACAAGTTAATATCTCATGGTTCCCAGCTGAGACATTTTGAGATGGATTTTCAATTAATATATTTAGCTATAGAATGAAGAGATACGCAGACAACACAGCCTAGATTGCATCTGCCTGTGAAGACCAGGTTGTGCTTTAAACCAGCTTAGATTTTTACATGAAGGCAGTGTACTCTGTATCTTGACAAACTTAAAACCAATGCAGGCATCATACATAGATTTCGACATTTTGCCCCTAAAATTGTTGGCTAACTGCCCCAAAAGATACAAACTGATACAATTCAATTCTTCAGTTAGTTCAGATAAAAGCTTTGCATTCCAAATATAGCCACCTCTTCCCAAGGTAATGGTAATGAAAACCCGAAGGAACTGAAGAACAGCTGATTAAAATCCAGGCATTTTTAAAAAATAATATTCCAGAATAATCCTAAATCCTATCTTTCTTCAAACTTTGTAAACTCAGCATGATCAGTGCAATTTTCAGCCTAAAACTGTTTCCAATAGAAAGGAAAGAAAATAGTTGGATAAAGTTAAAACAGGATTCAATGACCATGAAAGCAGTTTGTAACTATTCATTTGTGGAAAATGAATTTATTATTTCTTCAACATACACATCATTCTGTCTGACAATTACCTTAACATAAAGTTTATATATAAATCTATGTATGAAAAGAAGTACCTAAGGGTTTTCTTCTGATAGGTGCTGAATGCCTGAGAGAAAAATCTCAGACGCTGTCAGGATCCAACTCAAAATACACGTTTTTCACAGACAGTGGAATAACTGTGAAAGAACATTTCTAACCTCAAATAAATACTGGTTTACCGACTTCACTTTCTGATCTGAATTGAAACAAAACAACATTGTTTATGCATAAGAACTTTCCTTTTCTTGTTGTTGTTTTTATTCAAGCTTCGACTTTATGGGCAGAAATTTGATAAAGGTTAAGTAACGGTTTTGTTTGTTTGCTTTTATTTCCAGTTTCCTATCACTGAAAGTAGGGGAAATATAAAATTCTCATGAAATTCTTATTAATTTGCATCTTAGCCCAGAGTCACAATGTCATTGAGATGCGATGGGAATGTTTCATTTGACACCAAATTAGATCAGAGGAAGTCTCTGGTTATTCAGGTACAGATGTGTCTTCAAACTTCTGCCGGCCTTTTGCAGTCTGAACCATAATGAAATGCTAAACCTGAGAACTTCAACTTATGCCATAGTATTGGTTGATGCCAAAATGCTAGTGAATACTGCTGAAAAACTTAAAACAACAGAACCAAATTATTTCAATTTACACTTACAAAAATGAATGAATTAATGTTGTTTCCAAGGTTCAGCTTTTGTATTTCTGGCTCATTTGGATTAGAAACTTACTATGACTGAAATACAAAATCATGTAATCATAGAATTATACATGTATAGAATCATAGAATAGTTTGGGTCAGAAAAGACTTTTGAAAGCCTTCTCATCCAACCTCCCTGCAATGAGCAAGGACATCTTCAACTACATCAGGCTACTCAGAGCCCAGTCCAACCTGACCTTGAAAGTGTCTAGGGTTGGGGCCTCTACCACATTTCTAAGCAACCTATTCCAGTGTTTCACCACCTTCATCATAAAAAAATTCTTTCCTATATCTAGTCTGAAACTACTCTGTTCTAGTTTAAAACATTATCCCTTGTCTCATCACTGCAGAATGTATTAAATTCTATCCCCATCTTTATCCCTTTAAAGGTTAAAATGCCACAACAGGGAGCCTGCTGTTCTCCAAGCTCAACAATCCCAACTCTCTCTGCATTTCTATATAGGAGAGGTGTTTCATGTGTCTGATCATTTTTGTGGTCCTCCTCTAGATCTGCTGCAACAGGTGCATGTCTTTCTTTTACTAAGGGCTCCAGAGCTGAAAACAATCACCTTGTGGAGTCTCACGAGAGCAGAGTAGAGGATCACATTCCTTGATCTGCTGGTCATGCTTCTTTTGATGCAGCCCAGGATATGACTGACTTTCTGGGCTATGAACATACTTTGCTGCTGGCTTTTCATCTGCCAGTTTTTTTTTCCCGCAAGGCTGCTTTCAATTTTTCATCCTCAATCTGCATTGATACCACAGTTGCTCTGACCCATATTAGGACCTTACAGACTGCCATTGAACTTTGCTTTCTGGACATGAACATCTAGCCGATTCTTTATCCACTGAACAGTCCACTCATCAAATCCACATATTTCCAACTTAAGAGAAAAGGATGTCATGGGGGATCATGTCAAAGTCCTTACAGAAGTCCAGAAAGATGGTAACTATAGCTCTTCTCTTTCTCACTGATATAGTCATTCCATCATAGAAAAAGACTAAATATGTCAGACAAAACTTGCTCTTAGTGAAGACATGCTGGTAGGCTCAAATCACCTTCCTGTCCTCTATGTGTCTTAGCATTGCTTCTAGAAGGATTTTCTAGGATTATGTGCTCCATATATTTTTTGTTAAATTTGCTTTTGTAGTCATTTTGCATGTTTATCAAATCAATTCCCAAATTCAAAATAGTTTTGTGTTTGCTTGTATGTTTGGTTTTTTGTTTGACTATTTTTTTAAACTAAAAAATAGACTTCAGATTTCACTGAGAGATTTTTGTCATACTATATATGTATTTTAACAGACTTTTTCTTCAGATTAGATTTGTAGTACAAATTAAGTACAAAATCCTGATCCGTCTATGTGTGAGACAAGGTTAAAAAAAGAAAATTCATGCAGCTAAATGCATTCCATTTAAATCTTAGTGCTTAATTTCATGCAGATTAGCATGTAAACACAGATAAATATAATAACACAAAGCATTGCTGAAGGCTACTAACATTTTTGCGTACATGAGGAAATTAACTGGTACTACAATGATTTTGTTGGGGAGCTATGCCCAAGAAACTCTCTGTATATACGATTCTGCAATAGAAATTACTTTAGTCTGCAATTACCATACCCCTTTGGAAGTAGAATAATTGCTCTGGAATAATATCACTTTTATTCTGGAAGTGAATGTCTGCGCTGGGAAGTTATTCCAGAATACTTAAATTATACCAAAACATCAGTAACAGATAGTGTTGAGGAATAGCTCTTCTGGTTAATTTCCCCTGTGTATCACAGGCCAAAGGTTGAGTTACACCAGAATATATTACACATAATTATGTGAGTGATTGCTGTAGAATAAGAGGGGTTTTAAAATGGAATGACTCTCATTTAAGACAATTACTCATACTCCTTCTCCCCTCTGCAAAATAATATCCTGGCAATTAAGCCCTATAACTAAGAGAGCTTTGATAAAAGAAGAGTAAGTTCCAGAGCAGGCCATTAAATTATTGTAGCAAATCCCATCCAAATTACAAGGGACATCTATGGCTGGAATTACCCTGTTTACTGTGACATACACTTGTCCTCTATATCATGTTATCCTTCTTTCTATTCATAGTGACAGCTGTCATTGTAACTGGGGGGAAAAAAACCCCAACAAACAAGCTTTTGTGTCTTTTCTTACTAAGATGGCTGTTTAAATAGGTTTATAGGCTTCACTTTGTGTGCTGCAAAGCGTGAAAAAACAGGGAACACTGCAAATTTGCTTTCCTGAAACAAGCCTTGCACTTAGTGTTTCATATAGCTGATGAGAAACACGGAAAGAAGAAAAGAAGGAACTTTCAGCACTTAAGACCAGGCACTTGTAGGTAATTAAATGGAATAAACCGAAAGTTATCAGATGTGACAGAACTCAGTTTTGTAGGGAGGCAACATTAAAAAGATAAGCTGGTGGAGTTTTGTCAAAACATTCATAAGTTTTTTCTTTTCCTCTCAGTTGAAGGAGCTGTATAGTTGGGTGAAATCCAGGATTTGGACTTAATAAAAACTAAGGCTTATCCACACAATTAGGGCTGTGGATAGAGTTTAAAAATAAGTAACATCCACTTGCACTATGAGGACTTACTGTAGTTTGCTCTTGTGTACACTAGCCATAGCTTAGCCCTCTGACTCTACACAAGTGTTAAATGAGCAGCACCGTCAGGGGTGCTGTCCCATTCTGCAGAGCTCTAACATGAATCTGGAAGCCTCACAGAGATTTATGTTAGCTACAGAGAAAATCAAGTCAGAGAAAAGATGCATGAGGGGAGAGATTAGGGTAAATTTGGTGGCATCTGTGTATATCACAGAGGAAAATAAGGCCCTGTTGAAACAAACTGCTCCTGGCTCTGAGACCTAGGCATTTTGACTGGCATGTTTAGATGTTTTTCTTGCTCATATTCTGACATGGAATCTCCCCTTCCTGTAACAGATAATATAATCCTTGCAGACTCTGTGCCCTGAAGCCCTTGTTTCATTTGCTAGCAACCCACTTTCAGTATGCTAATGATTCTTTGACACCAAGTTTGGGTCCTTCAGGACCCAAGAACCTGGGACTTTCATGATGGCTGTGTGTATAAACCCTAGAAAGGTGGTTTATGGTTTGGAGGTCTCTGATTTTTAATGATGAATTAAGTGTCCCTGTGCGTTACATTGTAAAATTTCAGAATAGCTAAGAAAAAAGTAGAAAAAGATAATCATATTTGTCACCTACAGTTCTCAAGCCATCCTTTTATCCAGTTAGCAGGATATATAATTTTTGTGTTTTCAGATGTCTGACATCAACTCTGTAGCCTGCCAGCCTATGAAAACAAGACTCTCTCAGCCTCTGCCTATTTGTCTTTTGTCCTTCTTGTACACATCCACTCATGTCAAAGAAATGTGACTGAGGAAGCCGAAGTCTCCAGTAGAGTGGTGATCCTGTGACTACTCTGGAAGTAGGTGCTTACTCTAGGAGACAGACCCTATATGATCACAGTGTTAGCTGAACACCTAGAGAATATAAACAGAGGAGGGAGAAGTACTACAAGGGTGAGAAAGGCTTCAATAAGAGGTTGTGCTTATTTCAACCAAGCAAATAAGTTATGATGCAGACATACAGAAAATCATATTTCAGCTGAACTGCTTATTTTCTGAGGATGTGTGGGACAAGACAATCATGAGATGGTAGAATTCTAGGTTCTAGGTAAGGTGAGGAGGGGGTTTAGCAGAATGGACACCTTAGACTTCCAGAGGGCAGACTTTGAACTGTTCAGAAGGCCGGTTGATAAAGTCCCATGGGAGACTGTCCTTAAGGGCAAGGGAGCCCACAAGGACTGGGTGCTCTTGAAGAAGGAAATCCTGGCAGCACAAGAGCAAGCTGTCCCCATGTGCCAGAAAATTAGCCTGTGGGGAAAAAAAACCACCTTAATTGAGCAGAGATCTGGGTGGATATAAAAAAAAAGAAGAAAGTCTATGAGCTTTTAAAGAAGGGGCAGGCACCTTGGGATGAAGTGATATGCAGAGAGAAAATCAGAAACTAAAGCCCAACTAGAGCTTAGACTGGTCAATTCTGTGAAAGATGAAAATTCTTTCTACAAATCCATCAACAGTATTAACAAAGGAGGAGCAGGGAGAAAATCCAGTCTTTATTGGACACAAAGGGAGCAACAGTGACGAAGGATGAGGACAAGGCTGAGGTGCTTAATGACTTCTTTTCTTCAGTCTTTTAACAGTAATGAAAGTTGTTCCCTGTTGATACATCCTCGCAAGCTAGAGGAACAGAACACAGCTTCCATAATACAAGAGGAGATGTTGCAGACTTGCTTGGCCAATTAGACATTCACAAGTCTATGGGCCAGATGGGATCCACCTAAGGGTATTGAAGGAGCTAGTAGATGTGCCTGTCAAATGCCTTTCCATCATCTTCCAGCAGTCCTGGCTGACTGGGTAAGTTCCAGTTGACTGGAGGCTGGCTGATGTTGTGCCCATCTATAAGAAGGGTAGCAGGGAGGATCCAGGGAACTCCAGGCCTGTCAGCCTGACCTCAGTGCCAGGAAAAGTAATGGAACAGGTGATCTTGAGTGCTATCATGAAGCACATGCAAGATAATTGAGTGATCAGGCCCAGCCGATATGAGTTCATGAAAGGCAGGTCCTACCAAACTAACCTGATTATCTTCTGTGACTAGAATGTGAACTTACTGGATGAGGGAAGGGCTGTGGACATGGTCTTCTTGGACTTCAGTAAAACCTTTGACACAGTTTCTCACAGAATTCTGCTCAGGAAACTGACTACCTCTGGACTGGACAGGTGCACTGTCTCCTGAGTGGAAAACTGGCCAGGCCCAGAGAGTTGTGGTAAATGGAGTTAATTCTAACTGGAGACTGGTCACAACTGGTGTTCCCCAGGGCTCAACGCTAAGTCCAGTCATATTCAATACCTCTTCTCCCAAGTGGCAGGCGATAGGACAAAGGAGAATGGCTTCAAGATGCAGTAGGGGAAGTTCAGGCTGGACATCAGGAAAATTTTTTTCACGGAAAGAGTCATTGGGCACTGGAACAGGATGCCTAGTGAGGTGATTGAGTCACCATCCCAGGAGGCATTTAAAAGACAGATAAACACAATACTTGAGGACTTAGTTTACTGGCAGATAGGAATGGTTGGACTCGATGATCTAAGACACCTTTTCCAACCTAGTTATTCTATGATTCTAAGTGAGATCTTCAAGAACTTAATCACATGATCTGGCACCAAATTTAAGTTGTCCAGTTATTCTAAATGGGAACTACTGAGTGATGAGCCTTTTGCTAGTCTTGCCCATTAAGAAGTCTAATAAATGGACAAGTCTCCATAGTATATGTTAAATTTAGTTGCAGCTTTTACCTTCTTTACTTTTGTTTTGCCAACTCTGTGTATGCATTATGTTGGATGTGAACATTCCTTTCTCCATTCCTCCTCCCAGGAAGTTAGGCAAATTGCACGTGTCTTCTCAACAATGTTCTTGTCAGTAGCATTTATAGATTATCTCTGTTACAGCTTTGTTCATTATTTCTTATATAGTTCATGGGGATGATAGAAACAGAGAGCACTCCTGGTGATAATACCCACAGTGCTTTTCCTGTAATCTTAGCTGAGGAGATTTCATAGTGTCTGTGTACTCTGCTCAGGGAACTAAGACTGTATTTCACCATCAGAACATTGCTTCTTCCTTTTAACACTTTGATTCATTAGTATAATGTAATTTACAATTATATATATCTACTACTTTTCGATGGTGAGGCAACAATAATAGGTAGGAACACGCTACAGCAGTCATACTTTAACTGATCACCAGATTAAAAAAAGACAAAGCAAGAGGTAATACAAATCAGATAAAGTAAGTAATTTCCAACCCATGACCTTGCTTGCTAGCCTCCCCATCACAAGAGAAACGAGATTCCTGTAACTTATGCAGTGATTCTCCAGTCTCTCCTCTCCATCTCCTTTGTGCTCTTAAGTCTTTTTTCTACTGCATTTTTTGCTTTTAAATTACAGTATTGTTAAAACTGAATAAATGCTGTTTTATGAAATAATCAACTCTTGAGCTTACTTTAAATCAGTTAAATAGTAGATATACTGCCTATACTCAAATGTCCTTGCCACGGGATCATTCAAGTGAGTCCTTTCTCTTTCATTTTTAAGGTCTCTCCCACTCTGGGATGCCTTGTGCCTTCTTTGCCACGGTGTTTTTCATGCCTTTGTTTTACATGTCTTGCATCCCTTGTTTTACTATATTACATCCATAGTAACTGAGAGTCTGAACTGTCACCTCTCTGTACTGACACAGAAGGAGTAACAGAGAAAATACTGCATGTGTTCTGCTGATATAAGTGGTGTAGGATCTACGTACATAGTATGATGTAACTGCTGCTACAGTCAGACTCAAAAAAATCAATGTTTCCTTTCTCTGATTGACTACTTGGTCCCTGGTATAGGATTCCCTTCAGCTCTGCCGTAACATTAAAGTTACTTTACCACTTTATACCTACCTAACACATTGACACCAAATCTGTCTTGATAACTCAGGCTACTATCTTACTCCAAAACCTGCCATTAATAAGTGACCCAGCAATTTTCATAAATTCAAAGACTTCTAGCTTACAGAGCCTGCTACGACCTTTTAATATAACAGCATACAGAGGTATCATACCATACCGATGATACTATTTCTCCTTTTAGTATGCCTTTGAAAGGACCAAGCAACAGCCAGGAAAACAAAACAAGATGCTATGTGCTGGGTATTCTTTTCCAACTGACTTGATTACCTCTCTACCCATAAGACACAAGTCTGAGGACATTTGCTTTCTGCCCTTTAAAAGCTTCTCAGTTAGCAAAAAACAGATTTAAGAAGGACAGTGCTGTTCTCAGGGCAGATTTTGATGGATACTAGCACATTAAATGTCAAACAGAAGAGAAATATTCTTGTTGGGGTCATTTGCTATTGTATTGTATTATGCAGTGTGACTGCTTATCTAGGGTTGCAGAGGTTATTTGCTGCAGGGAAGGCTGAGAATGTAATTAGTGCACTGTACCCTGCGATAACCTGCAGTATATCATTAAACCATCTAATGACTGCATGGCCCATTGACCTCCATCACTCACACGGTAACAATGTTTGTTTTTCACAGGCACTAGAGAAATCACGGCTGAGTTATAACTCACCCTTCTCTTGCTGCTGCCATCACAGTACTTTGTGATATTCAACAGGAAAATTTAGAATGCCAGTAAATGATATGACCTGGTATGTGTATGAATTAAGTCTGCATGTGTGTGTACTGAGTCCCTGCTGTCATTGTCCCTCTGCCCCCTGAAATATTCTGGTATGTTACTCTTGTCACTGAAATAACATTTTCACCTAGCCATGTCTTGCCATCCAGCTTTTGGTTACACTAGCTGCACTTTTCTTTTAAAAGCGTGTTGTTCAGCAATGTGGAAGGGAGATGCATCTGGTAATGGAAGAAGCTGAATACATAAATAATTGGCTTCTATACTGAAAATATCACTTTAGACCACGACTGTAAAAACAGCAATTCGAACTCTTAAATTGGTATCTTTTTCTGCTGATGTGAAGTATCCCTCTTATTAAAATACTTCTTCCATTAAACCAGATATTTTCAAAGGCACATAAGACCATTAACTGAAAGGTATCTGCTTTGATTTTTGTGCAGTTTTGTAGTGGGGGTAAATGTCAAGAAAGTGAAGATAAGGTAGTTGTTTATCTAAACTGTTTTGCAGTTAAAATGCAATAAACAAAATTGGTGGTGTTTTCAGTAGATATTAAGCTTTCCTTGTGGTTAAAGATCTATTCAGCAAACTAAATTAACCTGCTGTTTATCCCAATTATGAGCAATTGAACTTTCTGTGCTGGTAAATTAGGGCTAAAGGAGAATGCAAAATACAAATGGAGTAATATTCCAATCATGGACTTGCTTGAAAACTTTCAGAGAGGGGTATAGCTTTCACTGCCTTCAGTGAATTATGACTACACAGAAAAAGCATTGTGTACTTCTAGAATTAATTAGCATTTCTGGCTCCACTTGAGAGTGACCAGATGTCCACAACCAAAGCAGGACATCTATCTCTAGCTTCCAGGATTTGAAAAGTGATAGGACAGCGCTGTGCGAATAAAGCTAAGTTATGTTAGTACTGCAAAAATTGCTTCAGCTTTTGGGACTGCCAATAGGAGCAGTAACATAAGCAAGGTTGCTTGCATGGATTTAGTGGTGTTTGCACTTCCAAAAGCTTGATTCTATTAACAGACTTACTGAAGTTTTCCTTTTTCAAGCAGGAGTAAGTTCCTCAAAGTCCCACTCACTACCACATCATCTTTTCAATACACCACCTATAAAATGAGGTTAATAAAGAATGATATTGCAAAAGTAACTGTGAAATACACAGAAATGTATGTCTGGGACATAGGCTCAACAAGAATAAATAATCAGGCTGGCTAAGGGTATTAACAGGTATCAGCTCAAATTGGTCTATAGATGACCACAGTTTAAGGATGGTATGAGGAGACTAGATAACATTTTACAAAGCTGAATAAACTTGAAACCAAACAGAAAGTCAATTGTTGCAGTCTAATATAAAATTGGTCATAATCTTGGATACAGAAATAGTTGGGAAAAGTTGTATGACGATGTGCAAAGGAGTTACTGCAGCTTAGTTTATTTTACTTTTTGCATTATATTTTTTATTTTATATTTCACTGTTTGATTTTTATTTTTTATTGAGATTATAACATCATGCACTAGTTTCAAGTATCTCTGAATTAATTTTGAAGCAAAACTGCCACCCTCCCCCTTCATAAAGTAAAGTTACTGTTTTTTAAAGTCATGAAATATTCTGATAATTACCCAGCATGCTTCTGAGTACAAGCCTGCATAGAGGACCCAACACAGATCCTTTAGAACTTGCGAATTTATCATGAAGATTTCAAATGACACAGATATAACTCCCACTAAATCATTTAAATGGTTAAATTTCCTCCCAGTATAAAGGGCTTTGTTTAATCTGGGATGGTCTTGCTTCAGCTCTCAACAATGACGGTTCATTATGACTTCTGATTCTATTCATAGCGCTTTATGTTTGTAAGTAAGTGTGAAACTGTAAACCCATTTAAAATGGAACAGTAGCTGCTTTCTTTTATCATTTACTCCTGTGGTCAGTGAAATTTTGCTGGCAAGTAACTAACAGGAAGAATTAAGACTCTTATTCAAGAAGACCAGTGAAGCAGTGAGATGGTAAAATCAAGATTCAGGAGCTGAGAAAGTTCAGCTTAAAATACTTGACAGTCAGGGAGCAAGTGTGCTAGGTTTATGGGACAGCCTTGCAATATAATCTTGTGTCTACCAGGAGATAATGGGATGGAGGGTCCATAAAGGGTGCGGATAGCAAAGATGACTTTGTTGTGTTCTCAAATCTAAGGAAGACACAGAACTGACTTCCTGTAATTTGGACACATTAGGTTGGTAAGCTGAGATAGGAAAGGCTCATACAAAGCTATGTGACAGAAATCTTATTTTGTAATTATTTGCAGACTGTGACAAAGCTAATTCTTGCCTGTCTCTCTGCTTAACCAAAGAGGCTAACAAGTGAGGCTGACTAATCAGGAGCCCAGTGAGGGATCCAAATCTAAACTGAAAAAATGTGTGAACAAATGAATATCTTTTAGCTGGGATTTTATCTCTTTTGGATGTTAGCCCTTCTGGGTTCCATCATTAAAGCCACAGCAGTCTACTTTTAGATGATGCTTGCATGTAATAATTGGTGTGGTGCTAATATGAACTATATTGGATACCACATTTCTCATTTGGTATCCTTCAGTACTTAACTGCTTCCTTGTCAGTGTACAGAGGTATTAATTGTGTGTAAGGCAGATTTGATGAGGGTTTTGGTTTTAAAAACTCAGTAGCTATTGTGTATTTCTGTCACAGCTTTTATTATGTCTAAGTGATGGTTTGACAATTTTTATTTTTAAATTGACAATTCTGATAATGATGATTCAGGAGATCTATAAATCTTCTGGTGGAGAAATCCTCTGTATATTTTTGTTTAATGTATTTGGCAGCATTATAATGCATTTAAAATGACATTTATTGTGTGCATTACTGTGTGACAAGGGATAGATTTCAACCACTAATTTCCCAGAAAACAGCATTATTACTTGATGCAGAAATACTGCTTTTACATATAGGCTACTTATCTCAATTTAAACTTGCCCTGTGACAGGGATTCACAAAAACCTAGTGTGAGAAATACTCTTTCACTGCTAAAATATGAAAAAGGACAAAGTCTTCAAAGCAGAGATAATATTTTTATTTTACAATTCAGCGCTGAATTGGTTGCCCTTCTAAAAATGGCATACCGCAGAGGCGGGTCATAGGAGCTTTATACTGGTTGAACATGTGTATTCATACAGATTTTGAGATCATCCTCTGTCGCAGTTCCTTTGTGTCTCTGATGCTCTTTATCCTATCTCCTTCCTCATTGTCTCCTCTTGATGAGTTCAAGTCTGCCTCGTTAAAACAAGCTAAATTCCTGTTGCAATGACTTCCTTCCTTATGCTGGCCAGGATTTGCATACTAGTTTCAGACAAAGAATGGTGTAAATTCTCAAAGAATATTCATTTAGGTTATCCAATTATGTCTGAAGATTGTCCACACAACATCTCCTGACGCGAGACAGATCCATATTACAAAAGCACATAAACCAGCTGCAGCAAAACCTACCAACCAGTTCTCACACTAGTGTGCTCTGTGGCCAAACTGGAAAGCTCAGCAAGTGCTGAGTGTTATCAGATTCTCATACCCAAGGTAAAATGTAAGGATTATGATTACATTAAAGCTACTGTCCCTGTTTCCTGCTGTCGCACCTTAATACTGCCTAGTCTAAGACCATCTCCAGCAGTGACCCACATGGAGCCTCTGTCTGACCTTGTCTACTCTTCATATGCATCCGACTAAAGCAGTGGAGTAGGGAAATGGGAATAGAAGGGCATGACACCCAGCATCTTTCTGCTCTTGGGCATGTCAAGGGAAGACTTTTTTGATGAGTCCTAATCACTCTGCTTTGTTATTCAAATCTTGTTTTAGACTTGAAAGCATACCATATCCTAACCTGCTTTAGCAGATTTAGCAGACAAGCCAATCTGACCGGTATATGTCATGGGAAAGGCAGTCACAGTACAGAACTGCACTGGACCCCTTTCCATCAAATTCTCATCCAGGCCCCTTGAAACTCATTCTCTATGTAACATCTTTTTTCATACTGAGAGGCTCCTGTGAGATACCTTCTGTGAGGGGCTTTGAAAACACCAAGAGTCCTGGGATAGCCCACAGGACTTTTAATTAGCTTCCATGAGTGATGAATCATCTTTGCTTCAACCCATACTTACCTATTCATGGCAGAGCTCCTCTTAAAAGCAGCTACTCTTGACAGCAGGGTGGTGTTTTCCTAGCATCCCACCAAGCTGTACTGTCATCAGGGAGACTTACAGTCCCTAAACAGATCTTTTTATTAAATGAATTTCCCTATCTTTGTTTCCACAACAAATGCATTCACTTCACATGGCTTCTTTGCAAGTTCATGTTCTGTCAGACTGCTGGCTTGTCAGTTAGTTAGCCATCATGGGTTAGTCAACAGCAGTTACATCACCTTCCATGCTTTTCAAACTTCTCACTCTCAACCACTACACATCCAAGTGCCACTGCCTGCCTGTAATGAGGGTTGCTATTATCAATATGTCTGGTAGCACATGTTAAACTCTGGGCAAAAATTCCTCTCTCCTCTCTTCCTGTGGTTCTGCAATGGCTCCCATTGGCCCGGGACCATCACAAAGTATGTTCTTCCCACATTCCTGTGGGTTTTTTCCCCCTACAAAACAAACAAACAAACAAACAAAGAACAATCAACCATAACCAAAAACAAGTGAATGAGGTATTTTAATTCCGAAATGTTCCAGAAAGGGTATGAAATCCAGAACATGAATCCAGAAAGGGAAATGGCAAATTTACAATTCAATCAGAAGATTTATTTTAGCTTTGATGTTTATCCCCTGTGATTTGTACCTGTCTTCCCTCAGTATTCTTCTATGTAGTGTGTGGGTGTGAGGGTAAGAACACAGAGAAAACTCATTTTCTCCTTTCTTTTTTTATTTCCCTTGGTTTGTTTCTTTTTCTAAAAAAAAAAAAAAGTGGCAAGAAAATTCCTTCGCTCTCTATTTGGAGAAAATCATTTGTCAGCCTAATTTTACTCCAGTGAGGAAATGTGTTGGTACTGCCAAATGGAGTGAGTTTTTCTCCAGATTATTACTCTAGTATGAACATTATACCAACCTAAATAAAACAGAATTAGTTTTGTTTTTCCCTCTCTGACAGTAGCTCTAGCTGCCAACTTTTCTGTGCAAACAAGTCATCCTAATGTTATACCTGGATTGCGGTTTTGCAGAAACCTTTGAGACAGCTGTCCTTGGCCATTAGTTTCAAACCATTTCTGTGACTGCCTAGCTAAACATGCAGTGAGGTGATTAATGTAGTCAAATCTGGCTGTAGTGTCTCATAGCCAATAAAGACAGAAAGTTAAGCAGTATGAAAAATGTCTTCATTGTAAATGCTGAGCTAGAGACCCCACTAAATGTGAACTCGTGGTTAATTTCAGTGTACAAGTGAAATCTCCATTTCTAATGCAAAAAACCTGCTGCTTGCCTGGGTTGAAAAGTAGTATTGACAGGATTGTCCCAGTTTTATCTACTCTTCCTTTTCCAGAATTTTCTTTACTATCTTTCTAGACCTCATGTTAGTAACTTACTAGAGAGATGTTAATGTGAGGAAAGGCAAAATATACATCTTTGACTTGCTTTTTCCAGGGACTGGAGCTTATGAACTATCTAGTTTCAATATTATTTTTGACTCTTTTTTTGGTCTAAAACTAATTTTCTGTCTTTCAAAAAAATTGTTTATATTTAACTTCAGAATTCAAAATACCAATGATGATTTCCTGGATGGAAGTTAGCAGCAGATATGTTATAACCTAAATAAAAACTCAAATAGAAGTATTGTGCATGGTAAAGTTCATTATAATACAATCATTAAATCATCCATGAAACTATGACAACATTTAAAAAAATGTTAACTTTGATGTTATTTGTTGGAGATTTAAAGAGAACAATTAGTGTTTTTTCTCCTTTGACATCATGACTGATATTCTCTTGTCTTGCCTAAAAAACTTTTCTCAGAAATGCAGCAAAATGTTATGAAGAAATATTAGAAATTAATTGTTGACAAGTAATATCAACTGTGCCAAGTACTGTGATATAATTTTTCTCTCCCATCAACAGCTGCTTGCAAAAGTCACACTTAGGAAAGTCACGATCATGTGATCTGTTCCATTGAATACAAGTCTTTGACTTTCTGCTGCATTCCTTCACCTTGCATTTAGTCTAGGTCTGTGCGCACTTGTTCTCTTCTTCAGCAGCCTGAGAGGACTGAAGAAGTTCATATTTCTTGCTAACAGCCACCCATTCCATTGCTGGATGCTACCATCCTATCTGGTTTCCTAAGAAAAGAGTAGAGCTAAAGGGCTGGGAGATTTAAACCTTTCCTCTGGTACGGATGGGAAGATATGTTTATTCTTAGCAAGACTCTCCAGGTGTTGAAATCCATTTTGCTTTCCAAGAAAAGTTTTTGCCTTTGTGTTCACTAATTAGAGTAGTCTCAAAACTGAGGAAGACCATTATCTAATGAGATCAGAAGAATATTTTCACCTGTGCTTGGAACCTTCAATTCACTCTCCTACTAGTTGATTTTAAGGTGTGTATCCTCATGACCCAAGACAATCTAATTGTAAATTGTACATTACTTGAAATGGCTAGGTATAACAGGCTTTCCTGTAAAATGATCAGACTGAAAAAATATTTTCAAGAACTTTTATAAGTTCCTATATTATTGTTTATTTAATTTCCTCTATAATTGTGCAACTGTAAGACAGCACTGCAGTTACAATTGTTTGACACCTTAAAACAGGATTTTCTCATCTGTATTGAGAACTGGCTTCTCTTTGCTTGACAAGATTAGTCTAAGATGTTAGGCATCTTATCCAAACCATTCCCTTCTGCTGTTCCTTTTACCATCTGTGAAAACAACAATCTATCATACCTCAGTAGACTGAATTGCCTCTATGATTTAAAAAATTCCTTCCACAACTGTCGAAAGAGTGTGCAGCTGAGATTAACCACCAGTGTACAGGTAATGCAACTTAAATTAGATGATTCCTATCTTAAAGGAACAAAAAATGCATTAAGAATTTCTGAAGTATTTTTAAACTGTTATTTTTACATGGTATTACTTACTTTTTGAAGTAAACAGAGCAATTACTTGACAGTGTTTTATAAAATCTTGGATTTATATGAAGAGATCCTTCATTCATGTTATGCATCATTGCAGAACTGATGAGATCTTTGAAAAAGCTCTTGGTTGCATTCCTAATTAACCTCTTTGGTGCTGTTTAAAATAGTGGTGAAAAATGTACTTACTCTAACTTAGACAAATATAGTCCAACCTAATTCTATACTTTCTTTCCAAGCAGCCTGATCCAAAAGTCAACTGAGGTCATCGATTTAAAAATATTTTTCAGTCTTCACTGAAGACATACAGCAGCTTATTTTCTAGCTTCAGGTCATTTGCTGGTACCAAACACAAGTTTCATTTACGTACTCCATTGGTAGAAATCCAGCTAAAAGAGACAGCCAAGTATTTTGGTACAATTTTTCATGATCTTAATGGAAGTGAAAGTAGGGATCAAAATCCAAAATCCACTGATTAAAACTCATCCATCTCTGTTGATTTCAAATAGGTCACAGTTAATTTCATACATTCCTAAAAAGATACATTTCTACTAACAATGATTCTCAAACTTATTTAAATGAGCAGATGTAAGATTTATCATTATCCAGTGACTTGTGGATGGACATCGGATTATAATGTACTTCTAGAACGTATTTTTAAAAAATATCCATAAATACATTAAAATTGAATTCTTACTGCTTTGTCCTCTTCCTGGACTACAACAGGATATTGAATGTGACTTATCCATTCCTACATCAGTTCTGTATTACTAAGTAAAACAAATACATCCAACTAGAACATTCAGTGATAAAACATAAAATAAGTTAAAAGACAAAAAGTCTCTGCACTTCCTCTTCTAAAATTAACCATATAAGAAATAGTTTAAGAAATTCATTCCAGTTAGTGTCACAGTAAAATAATTCAAAATGCAATCCCTAAAAGCATCTAAGCTGAATGTTCAGACCTTGGTACAGTAGACATACTACTCTGGGATGGGTTTCAAAATGTGACTACTAATGTCAGCCAGGGACTCTACATGGCTTTTTTCACTGTGCCTCTCCCTCCCTGTTGCTTTTCTTATTTTTTAAAAAATTCTTTTAACCTCCAAAGATCTTATTAAGAAAGGGGTTTCCTTTTTTTCAAATCATCACTCTGATTGTGATGTTGAAATCCTAATAATCTCTGCTTATCATCCAAGTGGGACCTGTGCAGCTGTTAATAACTGTATGCAGAGGAAGAAACCGCTGATTCCTTACACTGCCTGTTCTATGGACCTCACATGAATCACTTGCCTAGCTTCATCCTTTCCCTAAATGCTCCATTTCCCCATTACAGTTATAACTGTGGGTCTGTTCCTTCCATAGGCAAAATAAACATTCAGAAGTCTAATCAGAAATGTTAAAGATTGTGTTTGAAAATGGTGGCTTTGTAAGTGTCTTTAGCCAGATATATTTAAATGTATGTATGCTGTCAGTACTTTTGAAAGAAACTCTTTTTCTGACTTGGACCTGAATTGAAGTTGAATTTATTTTACAATTAGAACTGGCCAGAGAATGAAAACAACTCTTTGTGGCAGTTTCAGAAGCTTCCAAATTTATCCTTGTTCTTCATTAAAAGAAACACATAAAGAGAGAGTCTGAAGGTGTTTGGTAATGAGGAACTTCAGGAAAGCTTCTGTCCATACTCAAAGTGAAAGCAAATGCCCATAAGTTAAGTATAGAATGCAAATCTTTGTATCAAGAATAGAAAATAATGAATAATGATACGCCTGAAGTTGTCACAAAAGTTTGTGTAAAGCTTTCCACCAAGTATTATGTTCTTAGCATTTTTACTGTTTTCTCCCAAATCATTGAGATTTATATGTGGGAACTGGATTTGTGACTTCTGTAAATGTTTGGAAAATGGTTCAAATATTCTTCTATGAACACTTTTATTTATTTTTATTTTTACTCTCACTGCATGAATAGGACAGACTGTTGTCTAGCCTTGTCCAAGGTCATATGGGCAGCAAATTATTTCAGTGCTGTGTTTCTAAACTGAGCTACATCAGGGGATGTTCAGACCTTGCTAATGATGACTATTAGTGCCAAGATGAAGTTTGTGGCTATGTCCTTGATGTAGGATGGCTTCCAAAGAGGGGCAATGAATCCCTACATACTTAGGAATACATTGACAAATATCACTATGATGTACAACCATTATTGCTGACTATCTTCATCAGTGTCTTTTTGCTCCGTGTCAGTGCTATCTTTATAATTAATTTCCCTCCTTTAAATCTCCAAAATAATCTCTTGTGAAATTTCACAACTGCACATTCACCCAGATTTTTCAGAGATTAATTCTGGTTAGATTTAACTCAATCTGGTTAGACCTGTAATACCATCCTCAGTCTAGATGTCATACCTGAACTGCACTTTTATTACTCTTGAACACTACTGCAGCCACCATAATGAAGGTTTGCAGCTAGGTTGAGTTGTGCATTTGCCTTTCAGCCCCCTACTCACCCATCAGTGGAGGGTTAGAAAACTGATGAACAGGATATCTATATTCCTGCTGTTTATTTCATCTATGTTCTTATTCCACACTAGAATTGAAATGTCACCTCTCAAAATTTTCATCAAAGGCCCCAGTAAGAAAGACATGTCCACTTCTCTCCTCGGGGGCTAGAAGGGGATTGGTTCAGCCTTCTACTGTTTCATCTGGTGGGAAGTATCTGATTTTACCTCTCCGTTCTGTCCTCCATGTCAAACATGTATATATATATTTTGTAAAGGAAACAGGTTTTGCTAAGGTTTTTTTTTTGGGGGTTGATTTTACATATGTGTGATTGTCACACCCCGAGGTAGACCCAGAACTGTATTTAAACATTTAGTTTATTACTGATAATGTTACAATTCTAAGTCAAGAATATAAGCTTAAGCCTAGGTCAATATTAGCATCCTCTAAGGGTTTGAAAAGGACTATACGATCTGTATGGGGTTCAGTGATAGAGTCTGTAGATGTTTCCTCGAAGCTGCTGTGAGTGAAGTTTCTGCTAACACTCAGGTGCTTGTGTATTGTGGATGATTTCAGGGGCGGTGGGGGTGTGGGGGTGTGGGTGTATATGTCTCAGACCAGCTGAGAGGGAGCTCTGATTAGTGCTTGCTCCTCTCATTCTCTTATAGTACATTCTGGAGTGATAACATCTGGGGTGCCAGTCGGCCCAATCTCCTTTACCTTTTGTCGGTGGCTCTGATGGCTGGGGGACAATGGATTGCAGTGCAACCTCCACCCATGTGTAGGAATCCAGAGAACTCCAGGGTCATAGATCAGGATGTTTCTATCACAAAAAATCATAGTATTTCTATTCACAAATCTTATTAATACTTTTGTTTTGAGGACCACCTTTGGGTCTTTGGTTTTGTTTCCCACCTCCTCATACCTTCTTGGTATGTGGGAGGAGGCGGGGTATAACCAAGGGCCAGTTTGGTCATCCTGATAGGCAAATTAGTGGCAGAGACATAATAGCCCTTTCTTCCCTACTTATCCTGGCTGCACAGGTGGGCTTTGTTATGGCCAGTGACATGGAGTGACCACCAGACCTCAGCCTGGCCCCTCTCCACCCCAGGGCTCAGCAAAGCAGCAGCCCACTTCAGCAACTTGGTGGGGGTAGGATATATCAATGATTAATCCTAGTTTTTACATTCCATGGAGGTAGGCAATCTCTTAGTCAGGACGATAATCCTTTTCTTTTCACACACAAATATCAACAAAGCTAAGCCATTGTAAGCAAGACTGTAGTAGTAAATGCCTTTAATAAGGAAAGATTTATTGCTGAACAGATGTGCTGTCTGCCAGCACTGTCTCATTTTTCAGCTTTTCTTTGCGCTATTAAATTATCAACAGGTGTTCACTAATGGTAAGAGTCATATTTTGTTGATGCTGTGGTGCTGATTCATTCTAACTCTGGGTGAACCAGCACGTGTTCAGAGGGTGGTACTGTATCAACACGCCTTGTGGCAAGCAACCTATGATGTCTCTCTTCCCTCCAGACACTGCAGCACTGTCTTCCTGTCTTGCTTGCTCCCAGGAGTCCAACTCAAATGGCAACTTAGCATGTGCAGGTATTGACATTCAGATAAGAGACTGGTAGAGACTCATCACTGGCTAGGTATTTGCCTTGGAGTTAATCTAAAAATTTAAGAGGATCCACATGTAGAGAAAGTTGTCTCAAGGATCAGATGAACGTAAGAGCATAACTCTGATCTCAGACTAAGAAACCTTAGTTCATTTAAAACAAGGAACTAAATGAAATTTTTCCATTTTACAGGCAAGAGTCTATTCTCATAGACATTTGAGGTTATTCTCCCTCTGTACTCGGCACTGGTGAGACCGCTCCTTGAATACTGTGTGCAGTTCTGGGCCCCTCAGCACAAGAAGGATGTTGACGCTCTGGAGAGTGTCCAGAGAAGAGCAACAAAACTGGTGAAGGGGCTCGAGAACAGGCCTTATGAGGAGCGGCTGAGAGAGCTGGGGCTGTTTAGCCTGGAGAAGAGGAGGCTGAGGGGAGACCTCATTGCTCTCTACAAATACCTGAAGGGAGGTTGTAGAGAGGAGGGAGCTGGCCTCTTCTCCCAGGTGTCAGGGGACAGGACAAGGGGGAATGGCCTCAAGCTCCGCCAGGGGAGGTTTAGGTTGGAGATTAGGAAGAAGTTTTTTACGGAAAGGGTCATTAGGCACTGGAATATGCTGCCCAGGGAGGTGGTTGATTCGCCTTCCCTGGAGGTGTTTAAGTTACGGGTGGACGGGGTCCTGAGGGACATGGTTTAGTGTTTGATAGGAATGGTTGGACTCGATGATCCAGTGGGTCTCTTCCAACCCGGTGATTCTGTGATTCTGTGATTCTGTGATATAGTATTGAAAACTCTATTAAATTCCTCACAATTCCTCATCACAAGCAATTTACCAATGCGGGTATATTTTGTTAAGCGAGGTTATAACTTTCAGAATAGCATTTTGTCTACAGATATCAAAGAAAAAGAAACTGACCAAACATTGTTGTTACTAGTACAAGCCAATATCCAGAGATGCTAATCTCTTGTACAAACATGTGAAACAGTGGTCTTAACCAGTGAAGAGCGCATAGATAACCAGACTGAAAAACAGACTCCTTCTAATGTTATATATCCATGTAATACATTAAGTAATATTATCTCATCTAATGATCTCTTATTGCTTTAAGAAATAAACAGATTTTGATTAGGATGCACTCTAAGAAAAAAGATAGCATTATCCCATTATACCCATGATTTAGATGGAAGTTGATTTCAGAAGGTTTGTTGCATTTGTGTCTGAATTCCAAGGAATCAATATGAGAAATTAGTCTCTTATGTAAGGTATATTTGGATACGTACATAGTAGTGATACAGGGCTAGGCGAGTTAGCAATTGATGAACAGGATAACAATTGTTTAACTTTTTAGCAATGAGTAAGGTTGAGATAAGCACAAAGAAAGGACTAACACTTAAGGGTAAACAGAATAGTAATAATTTAGCCGAAGGCAACTGACACTTGCAGAATAGCAGAATAGAAACTGCTCACACTTAAAGAATACACAGGATGACAGTTGTTTGGCTAAAGCAACATATTTCTATAAGCCTTTGTGTAGGAAAGGGGTCTGTTGCTAGATGATTTCTGATAAGCAGGACAAGTCATCTAAGAGATGAGAGCAGAAAACAACACTGACAAAAATGGCAAGGATCAGGAGAACATATGCCCAGATTGAAGTTAAAGGAAGTTAAGAAAATCAACTTTATACCTGAGAAGACACTACACAGGCACAAACAGGAAGAAGACTCTTCTCAAACTCATTATAAGAAGTGGGGAAAGGTTATGAATATGTATAGGCAGTTTTTGCAATGTGCAACAGTTTACTGTATAAAGTCAAGACAAGTTGCCATGATGGGCACCCACTTTTTTTTTGAGAAATAATTTTCCCATGCATCTCAGCACTGAATAAACACACCTACTTTATAACTTCATAAGTTATAGAGTCTTTACTCTGCATGTCAGTAGGAGGTTACTATGCTTCAAAGAATTTTTTTTTTTAAAGCCCCTGGTGGCTATGGCACAGAAAGAAACACAGTAGAGAATTATTGGCAGATTGAGGATCACTTTATCATGCTGAATCTGATGGCTGGTCCATTCAGGCCCGTGTTTCTCTTCTCCAAGAGCAGCTCTTAGTTGACTGTTTCAGAGGGAGATAAGAATAATGACCAGATACTCAGACCTATATCCCTTCTAAAACACTTTTGTGTTCCTACAATATAAAATCCTGAGCAGTTCCCCTATCCACGTTCCACCCCGAATGCCTCCTAGTTCCAGATTCTACCAGCACTTCGTAGTACAAGATTCACAAAAGAAATTTTTCCTCATATTCAGCTTTCAATTTTCCACCTTTAGATTTTGATTCCTGCTTGTGAAGTGGAGTCACTTCCCTTTAGAACACATTTAGAAACTGTGGGTACCTTTATCATGCCAGGTTTGTATTTTTGGTTTGTAAAATTAACAACTCAACATCCTTAAAGAGACGTTTCTTCACACTTAGTTAATTCCCAGGGGAAATTTCTGTCTTTGACATATAGTGCTTTCTGGTCCCTTTGGCACAGGGGCCATTTGACAAAGAACAACCAATGCTTTAGTGTTTTCAGAATACGTTTCCTTAGTATTTTAAAACTTTTGTAGCTGTGCTTCTCTTGGCTAGGAAGAATAACGTAGGATTTCTTTTTTTGTAGGTGTAAGTAGCAAATTTAAAACTTAATAGGAATATAATTTATTCTTGCTGCATAGAGTACTGTCAACATTAAATTTCACTTGCCATTGCATTTCCCATTCTCCTAGTCTGCTTATGTCCCTTTGAAACTGGTGATAAGGTCTGATTTCAACAGGGAAATGTGAACTTTCTTTTAATGTGACTGTGCATTCCTTTTTCAAATTTTACAAAAGTCCAGGTTCTTCATTAAGGTAAGATGAGTTTGCACGTTAAGCAGTGATTTGTTTTTTTCAATACAGAGGAAGACTTTCTTTTGTTTCTTCAGAATTATAGTACTGAGTGGGCAAAGGATGAATTTTATGTGAAATTCTAAGGAAATACATTAACATATTTATGAGTTGAAGCTAATTTAAAATTGGATTCTCTTATAGCTATAGTAGCCAGGAATAACATACTCTTATGTAGCTTCTTCAAATGTTTTGTGCCTTCAACTATACTGAAAGCTCTCAAATAAAAATTGAAGAAAATTATACATATATTTTTAATGTATCAGTTAAAGTAGTTGTATTCAGTTATGCATTGATCATCACTGCATTATTATTGCAGAGTTTCATTAAAACCAGTCAGTTCCTATGTTGTTGGTATAGGGCATTTTCATACCTCAGTTTACTTAGTTTAAATTAAACCTTACTTCTGGATTTCCTGGAGTATCTATGTTGGAGATAATTACAATGACTTTCTGATGTTTGTTTGGTCTCTTCCTTAAATTGCTTTAGTGTGTTTTTAACCTTCCTGCACATCAGCATATTTTTTGTAAGAAAATTAACACACACACTAACTTAGGCTGACCCAGGCACAGCACCTCAGGATTCCTCTCCATTAGCTCTCTGCCCTGAGGAAATTGTTCTTGTCTTTCAATTTGTGTCTCATGATCAGCTGCCTGTGCAAGTGTCATCAACCCCACAAGGACCAAGACGTTATGATTGTGAGTGTGGCAGGAACCTGGCATAACTGGCCTACCATCCAACACTGCTTTGACAGGCAAAAGTACCAGAGGCCTCCTTTACTGCAAAGCCTTCTCCTGTTGACTTCTATGCAGTCTGTTTTGAGCTGCAGCTGACCTTCACCCTGGGCTGGTCTGACTAAAGGAGTACCTTGATGGCACCTGGGATGACTGTGGACATTGATGGCACATCAGAATTTTAGATGTTTAGTTGGGGATGTTTAGCATTTTTAGCTGCTAAAAAAGCATTTTGAAGGGTCAAATCTCTACTTTGGTAGGAATTCCCATGCTTTCAGATTGTCACTCTGGAAATTTTTAACCAGCCTTTCACTTTTAAAAATATACTTGCTCCATGGGAACTGTTGTTAAGAGATTTCAGGACTGGAAAGGGTGCAGGTGCCCACAGAGCATTGTGCAGCTTTTATGAAAACAAAGCCTCCCTGTCAGGCCCCCAGAAACTGAGACTGCTGTGGGTGACAACACGGCATAAATAATTACTTAAGATGCCTGCAATTCATGGCACATTGAAAGACAGTAGTGCTGTAAACAGGCATAGCAAGTACAACAGTCCTTCAGTTTCAGCATACAACAGTCTATTTTCAGCTACATCCAACTTTGCCATATTTTAATGCTTCCAGCCTAAACTTCCTACAAGAGTTTGTCTCAGCCTAGTGTTTTTATTATCATAGAATGGTTTGAATTGGAAGGGACCATGAAGGTCATGTAGTCCAATCCCCCTGTGGTGAGCAGGGACATCTTCAGCTAGATCAGGTTGCTCATAAATTTCAGGAAAGCAGACTTTCAGCTTTTCAAGGATTTACTTGGTAGGACTCCCTGGGATATGGTCCTTAGGGACTAGGGAGAAGAGCAGAGCTGGCAAATATTTAAGATGCTTTCAATAAAGTGCAAGAGCGCTTGGTCCCCATATGTAGCAAATTATACAGGAAAGGGAAGAGACCAGCAAGGCCTAGCCAAGACCTGCTGGTCAAACTCAAGAACAAGAGAGAACTGCACAGGCACTGCAAGCAGGGACAGGTAACCTGAGAAGCATATAGGGATGCTGTCTGGTTTTATAGCCATGAGGACAGGAAAGCTAAGGCACAGCTGGAGCTGAACTTGGCAAGGGAAATAAAGACTAACAAGAGGGGCTTCTACAGATGTGTCATTAAGAAGAGGAAGGTTAAAGAGAACTTACCCACACTGATGGTTGAAAATGGTGACCTATATTAACAGATGAGGAGAACACTGAGGTACTGAACAAATTTTTTTGCCCCTGTCTTCACTGACAACCCCTCTTCTCACCTCTCCTGGTTCATGGGACAACAAGATGGTGACCAGAGGGGTAAACCCCACCCCACAGTAGAGGAGGATCAGGTTTGTGGCCACCTGAGGTATCTGAACTTGTCTAAGTCTATGGGATCTGATGAGATGCATACCAGAGTCCTGAGGGAATTGGCTGATGTAGCTGCCAAGCCACTCTCCATAATATTTGAAAAGTCATGGCAATCAGGAGAAATCCTTAGTGACTGGAAGAAGGGCATCATTGTGCCCATTTTTAAAAAGGGTAGAAAAGATGATCCTGAGAACTACCAACCTGTCAGCCTCACCTCAGGGCCTGGGAAGGTCATGGAACAGATCCTCCTAGAAGACATGCTAAAGCACATGGAGGACATGGAGTTGATTAGTGACAGCCAGCATGGCTTCACCAAGTCCTCCCTTGGCAAAGGGAGGCAAATCCTCCCTTACCAACATAGTGGCTTTCTATGATGGGATGACCACAGCAGTGGACATGGGAAAACCAATGGATGTGACCTATCTGGACTTCTGTAAACCTTTGACACAGTCCCCCACAACCTCCTTCTCTCTAAATTGGAGATATATGGATTTGATGGGTGGATGGTTGAGTGAATAAGAAACTGGTTGTATGGTTGTATTCAGAGAGTAATGGTCAATGGTCCAGATGGAGATCTGTGACAACTGGTGTCTCTCAAGGGTCTGTACTGGGGCCAGTGCTGCTTAATATCTTCATCAATGATATTGCCAGTGAGATTGAGTGCACCCTCAGCAAGTTTGCAGATGACACCAAGCTGAGTGGTGTAGTTGCCACTCCAGAAGGATGGGATGTCATCCAGAGAGACCTGGACAAGCTGGAAAAGTGAGGCTGTGAGAATCTCATGAGGTTCAACAAGGCCAAGAGCAAGGTCCTACAACTGGGTTGGGGAAATCCCCCTTTTCAGTACATGATGGTGGATAACATGATTGAGAGCAGCCCTGCGGAGAGGGACTTGAGGGTACTGGTTGATGAGAAGATCTCCATAAGCCGGCAGCATACACTTGCAGCCCAGAAGGCCAACTGTATCCTGGGTTGCATCAAAAGAGCAGGTCAAGGGATTGATTCTGCCTGTCTACTCCTCTCTTGTGGGACCCCACTTGGAGTATTGTGTCCAATTCTGGAATCCTCAAGAAAAGAAGGCTACAGAACAGTTGGAATTGGTGCAAAAGAGGCTATAAAGATGATAAGAGGAATGGAGCACCTCTGCTATGATAACAGGCTGAAAGAGTTCAGCTTGTTCATCCTGAAGAAAAGCATACTCCAGGGAGACCTCACAGGAGGCTTCCAGTACCTTAAAGCAGTGTACAAGAAAGCTGTGGAGGGACTTTTTACAAGGACATGTAGTGATAGAACTAGGGGCAATGTGTATAAACTGGAGAGGGGAAGATTAAGATTAGACATTAGGAAGAAACTCTTCAGAATGAGGATGGTGAGCACTGGAACAGGTTGCCCAGTGAAGTTGTAGATACCCCATCCCTGGAAGTGTTGGAGGCCATTTTGGATGGGGCCTTGAGCAGCCTGGTCTAGTGGGAGGTGTCCCTACCCATGGCAGGGAATTGGAACTGGATGTTAATTAAGGTCCCTTCCAACCCAAGCCATTCTATGATTCTATGATTCTATGATTCTATAACTTGGTACTTTTTATTAGATAACTTAACAAATAAATACAAATACTTTCAGGTGGTTCTATGTAGCATTCATTAGCATAGCAGTAAAACTGTAGGTATTTAAACAAAATGAAGTGAATGTAAAGCAATAAAAAGCTTTTTCCTTTGCTTTACATGATTTCTGCCTTATTTTCTTCCATTGGTTATGGAGCAAGGGCTGGAGGAATCATTTGCTCTTATTGAGTGTTTTGAGAGGTCTAGTTGGCATAGGACATATAGATATTTGTATATCTATACAAATCCTTAGTACTGTGCATTATTACCTTCCCATACCAACAGTTGAAATGGTAATGATATATTCAGTAACGGAGGAATGATTTGGTAGTTTTGAGAATGTCATGCTAGATCGAGCAAGTCCAGATAAGAGCAACAAAGCTGGTGAAGGGGCTGGAGAACAGGCCTTATGAGGAGCAGCTGAGAGAGCTGGAGTTGTTTAGCCTGGANAAGGTGCTAAGGGGCATGGTTTAATGATTGATAGGAATGGTTGGACTCGATGATCTGATGCGTCTCTTCCAACCTGGTTATTCTATGATTCTATGATCATCAGTACCATAGCCTTCAGTAACGACATCTACACACCCGACCTGTATTAATTATTTTAGGTAGTTCTTTATGCCTCCTGTTTTCTCTCATTCTAGCTACTGTCCTTTGTTACTTCTGTAGAAGCTGATCTCCCACAACTTTTTTTCTCTCAGCCTTCAGCATTACAGATGGGTGGCAGTATATTGATTACTTTATTCTTTCAAAACATTCCTCTTTAGTATTGCTCCCCTATTATTTTCAGTTTGTCCCATATTTGTGCTTCTTGCTACAGTCCTGTTTTTCTTGCCTACTGGTGTTTGAAGATGTAACCTGGGGCTCCTGTCTGAGTTTCTCAGAGTAGCCATCAGTGGTCAGCTAAAAACACCCAAGCTTCCTCTAAAATTTTTTCAGCCTTTTAGAGAATCAGTCCATGCTATAAATTTCTGCCACTAGTCTCTTCACAGACAGAGCCCATGTCCTCCCAGTGGCTGGCTGAGTCTGCAGGATGAAACAGTTTTGCTCTGAAAGTATCATAGATTAATACCATAAGGAAAAATTGCCTGTTCTGCAATTTCTGTTTCTCCTCATTCCCATGAAGTTTTTATCTCTTCTGCATTGTGTCTGAAACCTTTGTTTCTGCTTGTCCTGTCCTCTGAACTTATTTTCTCATTTAACTATAATTTGAGGAGGCAGACTCACAAATGCCAGAAATCTACTCCATGCCTTCCTTTTTATTTCTGTGCTTCTTTGGCAGGGACATAGTAGTGTGAGGTGATACAAACAAGGTCCATGGTGCATTAGCCTATTTGTGTGGTGACTACATTGTATAGGGCCCTAAGCTAAGGATCTCTAATCTTGTTGGAACTTGTGAGTTCTACTATTGTATGCAAATACTTCAACAGTGAAATACTTTACATAGTTCTGAGCAAAGATTTCCATATTCAACATGTCCTAATTTCTCCAAAATGAGGAAAATACATCTTGTTCTTTCAACATGTACAAATACTAGTGGGTAGGCAGAAGCTCAGTGAAGGGAGAGGCCTGACCAGTACTACTGGTATTATTCCTTTTAGGCTAAGGGTGAGTAGAACAGAGAATGTGGCGGATGTGATGGACAGTGAAAAGGATTGCTGATTCATAGCAAGAATAGCAAACCAACTAAAGCCAAATGGTGTTGGGAAAAACGTGTCTAATCAGGTCTAGACATTAATTTATGCATTATTATAAAGAGGCATTTCTGAGTGGAAAACAGAACTCTGTTGTTAATACAGGAAGTGGAGAAAAGAAAAATGAGAATATGTTAATTTTATTTTATCTTGTAATATATACCTTGGTTGCATTAATTTCTTGTTTGTTTCTTCTTTGTTTTTAAAGATCAGAACATGATTTTCATTCTTCTCACATTTATTCCCCTCAGCCAAACACGGCTGATGGAGATACTTACTATTTCCAGTTTCCTTTCACTGCATAGACTTGATGGAACAAAGTATTATTCAATATAATGGGGTTGGACAGAATCTGCTCTTGCACTTTTCCAAGGACTCTTTCTCAGGGTTAAAAAGAAAGAAACATTTTGGCTGACCATCTTCTTTAACTTCTGTCTGCTTTGCTGTCTTTGATATTTGGGAATTCTCCCAAGTACTATCCACTTCTCTAAGGGGCAACCTGAATAGAAAATATCTCCTACACAAAGCAGCATTACTTTAGGGGAAGAATTGTGACTTGGCATGTTGATCTGCTTTCTGCTGATGTAGAGGGGTTCAATACTTTATAACTGTCACTTTGATATTTTTCTGTGGACTAATAGTAAAAATGGAGATTAGAGAATACTGCTGATCCCTCTCCAAAACAAATATTACTACAGAGAGAACTAATATGGAGTTTATTTGTGTCTGCTTGGAATATAAAGAAAATGCACTGCAAAGAAAGTGGTAGTTGATTTACTATTAGAGTCTTTTTTCCCACTTATGTTTTGCCTTATTCCTTCAGGTACTAGCACTATACTAGATGTGCAGTTGTTTCAAACCTTGCACACACTGATACTGCTGACTAGACTGACCTCCTTGACATGCAATGAACAAGTTTTCCATCATGTAAGCTAGAATGATTCCTGGTTTTGCTTTTTAATTCTTATCTTTTAATTCTGAAATTCCTTTCGTCTATCAGAACAAAGTATTAGTTCTACAGAACTAAAATAGTCAACAAACGTGCATAGGAGTGGTACAGATTCTTTTGAGATATTAAAAATTTCTTCCAGTTCTGTACATTTTTTAAAAAATATTGATTAAAATTAGACTCAGAGTGCAGTAGCAATCATTGTTTCTGTAGCCAAGGATGAATTCCAAGATTATTAGCTTTAAATGTATCATTTAATCCTAGTGAACAATTAAGTATTAGAACTCACTTCCACACCTGTTGTATAACAAACTTAGATCCTAGCCACAGCATCATGACATTCTTTGACTGTCCCAATTCTCACCCTTCTCTGATGAAGCTGGTGTTTGATTTGGCTCATGCAATATCACATATCTGCCCAGTGACATCAACGTTACTTAAATCCTGAAAGGCAGCTGTCTTTCCCCTTTGAGTCTAGATTGCCTACCTATAGGTCAGCCATTCTTGGTACCCCTCTATAATATAATTTTTAAAAATAAAGAAGACCTGGTTTAGGTGACTGATTTTGAGATGGTGGACTTCAGATGTGGAATAGTTAAGCTGTAAGCATAATTTCTTTATCCTAGTTAAGGAGGGTAAGTACTGTAAGTGTACACCAACACAAAAAATTAGGACATGCCACTGGCTTTCAAAATAGACTTAGTGCCGAATGTCTCTGATAAAAGTATTTAGAAGCGGATTTTTGAAGAGTTTCAATGCCATTTCAGATAATTACAAGTCATCATTGGAACTACTGGGACTGCTAAGTGTTTCTCAGAAGCATTAATTTAGTGGGGTTTTTTATTTCCACATATAGTATCATACTTGATTTGCTGTTGCTCCCAAGCTAAGGAATGTAAGTGGTGGGTTGTTTGAAAACAATAATGTTGCTTCTATATTTGTAGTATGACTTTCAATATGGTTTACTGGAACTACTTTCCTCCAAAGAATAAATAATCCCCATTATTCCCTTGGGAGATTGTTTAAAAGAAATGTATCAGAAAATTTTGCATATAACAAGAATGGCTGTTTACAGAATATTAAATACTCATAAGAATTCATCAAACCCACTACTGTCTCAATAGTAATAACTCAAAATATCTTTAATTTGAGGACATATTTTGGGCTACCCCTTATTTTTATGCTGGGGGTAGTTTTGTTTGGTTATGTTTTGTCTTGTTTAGTTCCTCTATATAGGTGAAACTGCATAAAATATTCATTCAAGCAACTGTTATATCATCCAGGCTGTCTAGGAAATCACACTGTCATTTGAACTTTTCACCATGAAATGGGCAAAAATTTTCTCAGGGCAAGAGATGGTAGAGAGATGAATGAATAATAATTAAGTACAATTACAGTGACAAGCCTCTCTTTGGATTCTTAACATCATGACTGATTGTTAAAAGGCATTGCTTTGAAGAAAAGATTTGTGGCTGGAGTCCCTAAGCGCCTCAGGCATTGCTTCCAAGCAGGTAGATTTCAGCTTTTTCTGAGGCAGAGTATTTAACATTGTCAATAAAGAAATATTTGCAAGCCATTTAGATCCTCTGTGTGCAAAGCTGTCTCCTAGAGTTAGACAGCTTGCCTCATTCTTCCTTGGCCAAATGCACCAAGGAAAATCCTCCTTTTCCAGCAGAATGTTAGCTTGACAAACGTTTTGAAGACCTGCATTAGACCTGGAGAACCTTATAGTTGCAAGAGCTTCCACATGGATTTTATGTATTTTAAATCAAAGTTAACAGCTTTGGAAGATCCTCCTCTGTTCTCCTTTGGTAGCCTCTACACTAGTCATACGGAACGTGGGGTGTGTTTTTCAAAATGCTGTGGTTAGCTTGTACAACCTTGATGACCATCTTCTGAATGAAAGCTACAGCAATATTAGGTATGGCTGTTTTCTAGGAGTTTTTTAAGAATTCAAACTCACGAAGATTTTACTTTAGGGTATGAGTTAAAGTTGGAAGAATGAGAGCTTAAAATAATTTAATGAAAGATTTTTTTTTTTGAAGATCATAACAGTCTTTTACTTGATCTGCAGCTCTGGTAAGAAAAGGCAACATAACTGGAGGATGCTGGAGGATAATGAATAATATAGGAAAAATGATAAATGCCATTCTTTATATTAGTAGCTCAACGTTACTTCAAAAGATATGTTAAGTTCTGGGTAATTGATCTGAAAAAGAATAATGTAGAATTAATTGAAGTTCCACAAGAATGAATAGAGGTGTCGAAAAATGCTTAAGAAAAGGGAGGCTAAATTAATTGAGGCTTACAGATCAGGCATGTGACTGCTGCAGTTGAAAATAATGCTGAAAATGCCTTTGATCCTAGTTGCACTACATCAACAACCAAATCCATCAAAGTTGACACAATCACAACATGGAAAATTAAAGCAAAGAATATCATGAAAGGAAGCCTGCAACTGCTCTGCTGAGGAAGAACTAGGAACTCTAGACAGTAGCAAGTAAGCTTAAAACCTCTGATGAAATTAATGTTTCTGCACAACATGTGCAACTAATTTATGCTTCTCATGACTGTCAGAAGCTTGAAGATGAGCAGATTTACTGTGGGGTTGGGGGTGGGGTGGGGTGAGTGTGCATGGAGGGTGAGAGGAGGAGGGCAGCAAAGAAGGGAAATAATGACTGCTTTATTGAGAAAGCAAAGATCTTGTGTTACAGTGGCACTTCTAAAGGAGAATCAAATTTTAAAGACTTCGGGACTCTTCCAGACATTTGAGGCATTTAACATCTTCTGACAGATGAAGATAAACATTTATCATTTATTAAGGTTCAAATCATGGATTTGTGGATTCTTACATGTAAGATGGCAGTCCCTCTTCCAGGAACAGATTGTGTGGAGTGTTCTGAATCGACCAGGCTACTCTTGAGCCTTTATAGCCTGGCAGAAGAAAACTCTACTAGACTCTGTTTCTCCTGAAACAACTGCCATTCAGCAGAGGACACTGCACTCATGCATTTGTTGATTTTTAATAGAGTTTAAAAAATTCCTCAAGAGTCTTTGTTCAGGAAGAATGGAGAGGACATCCTGACCACCTGAAGTGTTTTCAGCCAGGGAAATGAGGCAGTGTTTATTCTCATGACTCTCCTTACTTTGATGATTTGCTTCAACTCCTCATCCCTTAAAAACTTCTTACAGTCATACTCCAAACTTATTTTTAAATTGTATTTCTTCCCTGTGCCATTCTGTAACTCTGTCTTCTCAGGTTTGATATGTGTCATGCCTTTTTGTCAGTCACATGGCACCGTTCTCAAAAGGGGCCCTTTTAGAGCCAAGCAACACAAGGCCCCATTGTGTTTACTTTTACTTGTGTGTATTAAATCAACATCAGCAGTAGCAGATCTAACCCCTGTCTACCTTTCAGAAATGGGTAAGGTATTCTTCGATATCACTTTACAGCCTTCTGCTCCTGACATCACACGGGGGCTCTTACTGCCTATAGTCATGTTTGGAGAGAAATACCTATTACCTACTCAGTCATCCTGAGGTAATATATAACAGCAGATGTGTTTTAGTTAGCTTATTTTTCACAGGTTTTGTTCCTTTTTGACTGACTTCTTGCCACTGTTTTTGTCTGTGGCAATAAGTTTGTCTTCTGCTTGCCACCAACTTCATGCATGTTCTTTTTAGTCATAATATTTTCAAGGTGGTTTTTTTTTGCTTCTTCATTGCCTTTAATGAGTGGGATATGGAAAAAAGAAGTAGAAACTTGCACAAAACTAGGTAGGAGGATAAAACAGGAGAGAAGATGATGTTTTAAAAAAATATTACCTGGATGCAAAGGATCTCTAAGGAATCATAGAATCACACAATAGTTTGGATTGGAAGGGACCTCAAAGGTCATCTAATTCCAACCCCCTGCAATAAGAAGGGACACCTCACACTAGATCGGGCTGCCCAAGGTCCCATCCTTCACGGCCTTGAATGCTTCTAGGGAGGGGCATATACAACTTCTCTTGGCAACCTGTGCCTCACAACCCTCATCATGAAGAATTTCTTCCTAAAGCCTAATCTAAATCATCTCCTCTCCAATTTAAAGCCATTCCCCTTTGTCCTATCACTACATGCCTTTGTAAACAAAGTCCTTCCCCAGTTCTCTTCTAGACCCTGTTCAGGTATTGGAAGGTCGCTATAAGGTCTCCTCAAAGCCTTCTTTTCTCCAGGCTGAACAAGTCCAACTCTCTCAGCCTGTCCTTGTAGCAGAGGTGCTCCATTCCTCTGATCATTCTTGCAGCCCTCCTCTAGACCCGTTCCAACAGCTGCAAATCCTTTTATGTAGAAAATTCCAGAACTNATCTCACTGTCAATATCATTGATAAAGATATTAAACTGCACTGGTCCCAGTATGGACAATTGAGGGACACCACTTGTCACAGATCTCCATCTGGACATTGAGGCATTGACCTCTCTGTATATGACCATGTAAGCAATTTCTTATCCACCAAACAGTCCATCCATCAACTCTGTATCTCTCCAATTTAGAGAGAAGGATGTTGTGGGGAACCATGTCAAAGGCTTTACAGAAGACCAGATAGGTCATGTCCATTGTTTTTCCCATGTCCATTGCTGTGGTTACCCAATACAGAAAGCCACTAGTTTGGTTGTAGCTATTAAGGTATGGACCCCGTCGATGAGGCAACAAGCAAGATCAACTTTATTGAGCAGGTGCAAACCTTATATACAGCCTCTGTATCCAGTAACAACTCTACTAGTGAATTTCCACCTGTGAGAATCCCACAGTACAGTGACAGAGTGCAACTCCCTGTTTTCCACAGATATGCCCCTTATCTTCATGTTTTCTGCCTAGTGCATTCCTTTCCTAGTAGCCCATGGGTCTCAATAAAGATTCCAAGGTCTCAACAAGCTAGCAAGCATGAGAACATTGGCCATTTGTTCTGTGCTTGCTGCTAATATTGTAGGTACACCAAAGCATTGGCTATTCATGCCAGCATATGGGCAATACTGGAATCTTTATGCCTGCATTTCCCCCTTCTTTTGTTTGTAAACATCCTGATCTATTAGTTGCTTGTTGTACCTTTCATGGAAAACATGATAAGCACATGATTAAACATAGAAATATCTTACTACAGGTACACAGAGTATACTAATGCAAGAAATGTGATTTGGATTAAAGCCTTTAGCTAGCTTTTTAACTTAAGAATCCTTTATAACAAG
>WAAB01024164.1:1826-15965 GCA_013389865.1 Piaya cayana | reverse complement strand
ATTGGCCTCTGGAGCAGAGACAGTGGAAACCAAGGTGTTGGAGCTTGTGCCTGCAAAAGCTGGGGCTGTAGCCATTTGTTACCGAGTCAGGCAATTATTTTCTTAATTACCGCAGCTTAACGTGGAGCAAAGCATGAGTTGGATTTCTGAAAGCTTTTGGAGGATTCCAGGAAAGCAGGAGTGAAAGATCTGACCTGAAAACACTAGGATTTAGTGGCAGTTTATTGTCATTTATTGCTTTTTTTTCCCTCTAGGTATTAAAAAATAAAGTGCGATTGGGAGATTAATGAAAGCAAGTTGAGCCAAGCTTTACTGGTTTATCCGAACCTTTTATCCTACACCAACTTATTTAGGGATAAAAGAGGTTTTTTTGTGGAATTACCACCATCATTGTCTGGGTGTCAAAGCACAGAGGGAGTTTCTGGGCTGTTCCGTGCTGCGCCAGGTCATGCCCATTCTAGGAGGGCCCGGGACCTGGCTGAGTTAGATTAGCAGGGTAAGATTAATGGCAGAGGGATTGCTGACTTAAAGAAACTTCAAATCTCCTCTCAGGTATTTGCCTCTAGTTAAGGAGCTGTAAAATTCCAGTTTGGCACCTTCAGGAGGGATTTCTTAGCTTTCTCAATTCTCTTTAAGGTGGGGGGATGCCAGCTCATGGCAAACTCCGATGAGCAGTGCCCAGTTTCCATCTGATATCACGGTAAATGCACAAAAAGAGTTTCAGGCCAGGCTGAGAGAGTTGGGGTTGTTCAGCATGGAGAAGAGAAGGCTCCAGGGAAACCTCAGGGCAGCTTCCAGTCCTGAAAGTGCCTCCAGGAAAGCCGGGGAGGGACTTTTTACAAAGGTTTGTGGTGATAGGATGAGGGGGAATGGCTTTAAATTGGAAGGGGGAAGATTTAGATTACACATAAGGAGGAATTTCTTCATAATGAGGGTTATGGGGCACTGGCTGAGGTTTCCCAGGGAAGTTGTGGCTGCCCCATCCCTGGAGGGGTTCAGGGCCAGGTTGGATGGGGCTTGGAGCAACCTAATCCAGTAGGAGGTGTCCCTGCTCATGGCAGGGGAGGAACTGGAAGATCTTTAAGGTCCCTTCCAACTCAAACCATTCTGTGATTCTGTGATTTAGAAAAACGGCATTAGCTTAGTGTGAAACGTGCATCTAAGAGACATTACAAAGGGAGGGAGAACAGCAGAAAAGCTCCATGGCCATGGGAAGTAAACTCAAAAAGAAACCCAATGGTGCAGAGATGGACAAAGGCACATTTCCAATTATCTCAGCCTTTCCCAAATGTGCTGGAGTGATTTATAGACCTGGGAAGCGTTATGGAAAGTGGCCGCCTGTGTCTGACTGGGAAAGCGGAGCTTGTCCTCTAGGTCTGGCAGTGGTGTTGTTGGTAGCATCTTCCACATTTTCCTCTGTTGTGCTTTTCCCAAGCAGTTAGAAGTTTTGTGAAAGTTGTTAGAAGTTTGTTTTTTCCCCCCCCAGGTGTTACACCAGACTTTTCCTCAGCACACGTTCTTGATGAATGGCCTGATTCACGGAGTCAAGGTGAGGAACGTTCCTTCCAGGCTTTCCTTTCAATCTCAGTCCCTGCAAGAAGTGGCGAGGCGTTATCATCTCTGTCATTTCCTGATGGCAACCGGTGTTTGATAGATAAATGTCCGTATTGTGGTTTGGGGTGGCCATTGGCAAACCTAACACAGAATGAAGAACTGGAGTGAGTCCAGAGGAGGCCACGGAGATCATCTGAGGGCTGGAGAACCTCCTGTACGAGGACAGACTGGGAGAGTTGGGGTTGTTCAGCCTGGAGAAGAGACGGCTTCAAGGAGACCTTAGAGCAGCTCCCAGTGCTGAAAGGAGCTCCAGGAAAGCTGGGGACGGGCTCGTGATCAGGGAGGACAGGGATAGGATGAGGTGGGAATGGTTTTCAGCTGAAAGAGGGGAGACTGAGATGAGATGAGATCTTGGGGAGAAATGTTTTGCTGTGAGGGTGGGGAGGCCCTGGCCCAGGTTGCCCAGAGCAGGGGTCGCTGCCCCATCCCTGGAGGGGTTCAAGGCCAGGCTGGACGGGGTTTGGAGCCCCTGATCCAGTGGGAGGGTGGAACTTGATGTGCTTTGAGGTCCCTTTTGACCCAAACCATTCCAGGAACCCAAGAACTGACAGAGCGTAGATGCCAGGCAGCTTGCGCAGTTGATTTTACTGAGTAGCACTAGCAACACACTGCTTGTCGGCGTAGGGCTACGACAGCTCTGTGTTTCAGGAATATTCTAATTGGTGTGAGGTCCACCCTGTGACCAGATTCTGGCGTGTAACAGCATAAAAAACCATCAGTGATGTCTGAACTCAGCCATAACAGAAGCTGTAGTGGGCTATCCAAGGCAGAAGGCAGGGCTGTGCCGTGGCCACACTGAGTTTGGGCTAAGCCAGCGTTCCCAGAGTAGAACTGGAGGCAGCTGCAATGAGCAACTGTGTGTCCTGAAAAGAGATTGTTAGGCTCTGGCTAGAGGATCTCAAAAAACAACCTAAGTGAGGTTTGCTTGGGGGTGAGATGGACACTCCTCTGTGTGCTCTGCAGGGCTCTTCCCTGCCTGATCTTTCCCTGGTTTGAAAGATGCTGAAAGGCCTTGAACGTTTGTGCTTAATGACCCTGGCATCTCATCGGGTCTGTCTTGCCTCCACCTGACAGAGAAAGCTCTCCCTAGAGCTGCAGCAAATGTTAACGTGATGGAGCTGAGCTGGAGTCTTTTAAGGTGCTGGCAAGGCCTCTCCTGCTGCACAGACCTGTCTGGGAAGACCTCAGACTCCTCTGTTTTGGGACTGCTTGCTTGTAGAAAATAGGAGTGGGTTTTCTCCTTGCTTTTTAATCTTTTGATCGTGTTCTCCAAAGCTTTTGCTCTCAACAATCAGGGTTTGACTGAGGGATCCCCCTCTGCCATCCTCTCTGTCTCCCTTAGGGTCTGCTTTCTTTTCTAAGCGCCCCGCTGATCGGTGCTCTCTCTGATGTCTGGGGCAGGAAATCCTTCCTCCTCCTCACAGTCTTCTTCACGTGTGCACCAATTCCCCTTATGAAGATCAGTCCGTGGTGAGTTTGTTATAACCCAGTGGTTCTGAGGAGAGGGATGAACGTGAGGCTGAACGAGGGGGATTTGGGGGTTTTTTATTAGCAGATGAGATGGAAGAGTCCGTCCGGTGGAGAAGGCTGCTCAGCCTAGAGACCGATCGCTTCTGCCTGAGGGCTTGGTGTCAGGAGGAGAGTCTGGCTTTCCTCTGCTGGTGCCTGTTTTCCTGATTGATGTGTCATCGCTATTAGGATGTGCTGGAGAACAGGCCTTACGAGGAGCAGCTGAGAGAGCTGGGGGTGTTTATCCTGGAGAAGAGGAGGCTGAGGGGAGACCTCATTGCTCTCTGCAACTCCCTGAGAGGAGGTTGTGGAGAGGAGGGAGCTGGGCTCTTCTGCCAAGGGACAGGGGACAGGACGAGAGGGAATGGCCTCAAGCTCCACCAGGGGAGGTTCAAGCTGCACATTAGGAAAAAATTTTTCACAGAAAGGGTCATTGGTCAGTGTCAGAGGCTGCTCAGGGAGGGGGTTGAGTCCCCTTCCCTGGAGGGGTTTAAGGGACAGGTGGATGAGGTGCTGAGGGACGTGGTTTAGTGATTGATGGGAATGGTTGGACTCAATGATCTTGTGGGTCTCATCCAACCTGTTTTTTTCTATGATTCTATGATGTTTCCTTTCTGTGTAGGGAAAATAAGCAATAAAACTCCATGGCCCCCAGGCTGAAGCTTGGAGTTCCTGAGCACTTTCTGTTGTGACAAAGTGGGATTGGCTGAAGGAAGAATGAAAGAGAGGTTCTCATTCAGCAGCCACGGGCTGCTCTGTGGTCACTCTCTAACGTTGGTTATTCCTGTTCCAGGTGGTATTTCGCTGTCATTTCCATGTCTGGAGTCTTCGCTGTCACCTTTTCTGTGATCTTTGCCTACGTTGCTGATATTACGCAGGAGCATGAGCGCAGCACGGCGTACGGCTTGGTAAGGAGCTGGATAACTGCTTTGTCTCTTGGAAGAAAGATTAGGGGTTTGGCATGTATGAGAGGTACAGAATGAGGGTGGGAGACTTACAGACAAGCCTGCGGATAGTGTCATAGAATCATAGAATCACCAGGTTGGAAGAGACTCACTGGATCGAGTCCAACCATTCCTATCAAACACTAACCCGTGTCCCTCAGCACCTCGTCTACTCTTGCCTTAAACACCTCCAGGGAAGGCGAGTCAACCACCTCCATGGGCAGCCTGTTCCAATGCCTAATGACCCTTTCTGTAAAAGACTTCCTCCTAATCTCTAGCCTAAATCTCCCCTGGTGGAGCTTGAGGCCATTCCCCCTCGTCCTGTCCCCTGTCACTTGGGAGAAGAGCCCAGCTCCCTCCTCTCCACAACCTCCTTTCAGGGAGTAGCAGAGAGCAATATAGAGAGCAATGACTTCACTGATTGTACAGTCTCATGTTAGAATCATAGAATCATTAAGGTTGGAAAAGGCCTCTTAAGATCATCCAGTCCAACTATCAGCCCAACGCTGCCTCTGTTTGTGATTTAGTGCTGAAGAGGAGGGTGAATTTTGCCGCCATCTGAACATCTGTGTTGTTGCTTAGCCCTAAAACCTGCTTGGCACCAGGAGGGGGACAGGCTACGATGCTGGCATACGTACAAAAACCTGCGATTGGACCCTTTCTGTAGAGTTACTGAAAGTCTTGTGTGTGAATTGTTAGGATTGCTTTAATTTCCCTCTACTAGAACTTAGCCTCGACTGCAGGAGTCCCTGTCCACCTGGTTTATCTCCATCAAAGATGGCAAAACTGGTACCTGTGGGTTACTCTGGAGGAGAAAACAGGCTCTAGGAAGAGCCTCTGTTAATGTTTTATGCTTCCAGGTGTCAGCCACGTTCGCTGCCAGCCTGGTCACGAGCCCAGCGATCGGTGCGTACCTCTCCCAGGCCTACGGCGACACCTTGGTGGTTGTGCTGGCTTCGGGCGTTGCTCTGCTGGACATCGGTTTCATCCTGCTGGCTGTGCCGGAGTCTCTGCCAGAAGAGATGCGCCCGGTTTCGTGGGGAGCTCCCATCTCTTGGGAACAAGCAGATCCGTTCGCCGTAAGTAATCTCGCGGCTGCTTTTCTGCGTGCTCGTATTTGCTTTAGTTCTGCTAATTTCTCTCGAAAGGAAGATGCGTTCCGCGAAAGGTGAAGGCCGCGAGGCTCAGAGGTGCAGCATTCAGCAGATGGCAGACTGCAACATGTCTAAATCTGTTTAGCTGCTTCTGACTGATCCCGTGTAGCTACAAACCATCCAAAAGCAGCTCCAGATGTGCTGACTGAGAGCATCTCTAGGTGGAAGGAGTTGTTGGAATGCAAATGACATTGCTTAGCAATAGGACTGTGTCAGGAGAAGCCTTTTGCGCTCCTGGCTCCTCAGGGTCTTTGCTAGGATGAGATTTGTGCAGTTTTACCTCGCCTCGGCTTGCTAGGAAAGGGATTTTGGCTGTCTGAGAGAAATCCAATTCTCATCAAAAGCTCTGGACTTTAAATCTGAGAAACCGAGAGGTCAGAACTCCTCATTGCAGGGTGGGAGTCCATGCAATCACTTGTTGGCTGTAAGATGGTGACTTAAGCACTTGGCTTTGCTCTCTCTGTGCCTGGAGAATATTTAATGATATTGACTCTTTTCTCACTTTTTTTTGTTATAACCCCTTCCAGTCCCTGCGGAAGGTGGGTCAGGACTCTACAGTGCTGCTCATCTGCATCACCGTCTTTCTCTCCTACCTTCCCGAAGCCGGCCAGTACTCCAGCTTTTTCCTCTACCTGCGACAGGTCAGTCTCTCGCGACGAGGGAAGGATCCAAATGCAGGAAAGCTCTGCCTACAGGTCTTATCTTAATTGCGTGTCCTGAGAAATATAATCTTGGCCAATAGCTCAGTAAAGTTGAAGCCATAAAAAATAGCAACTTGTTCCAGCTTTCCTATAATTGTGGGAGCCCGGTGAGAGCTCTGTAGATATTCCCAGGACCCTTTGCTGGCTTCTTGCTGGTGTTCTGCTCGTCCATCCTGCCTGTGCGGCTTTCAAGCATTTTAGGTGAACCCAGGGATTTAAAGCCAGAGGAAAATCTTTTATCCCTGTGGCGGCAGGAGGTAACAGGAGGGACGGCTGCTTAATGTTTAAGTACCTGATAAGCCGTGTCAATAAACACTGGTGACACTGATTGGGTGGCTTTACTCGTGTAGTACAAATCTCTTGCCTGAAAAGTCCCTCTTTGCTGTTTTCCCAGGTCATTGGTTTTTCCTCGGAGACCGTGGCAGCCTTTATTGGTGTAGTTGGAATTCTCTCAATACTGGCTCAGGNTCACAGAAAGGGTGATAGGGCAGTGTCAGAGGCTGCCCAGGGAGGGGGTTGAGTCACCTTCCCTGGAGGGGTTTAAGGGACGGGTGGACAAGGTGCTGAGGGACATGTGTTAGTGATTGATGGGAATGGTTGGACTCGATGATCTTGTGGGTCTCTTCCAACCTGGTGATTCCATGATTCTATTTTTCTTTTCAGACAGTAGTGTTGGGAATTCTTATGCGTTCGATAGGAAATAAAAACACCATCCTGTTGGGACTGGGCTTCCAGATCCTGCAGCTCGCCTGGTACGGCTTTGGATCGCAGCCTTGGTAAGAGTTTGCTCATGGTGCTGTCGGCAGGTTTCTCTCTCCGCGGTGGCTCTGTCCCCTGGCCGAGGGAAGTGCTGCTCTTGGCAGCCGGTCTCTTAATCACTGCCTCTTCTCTCCAAGGATGATGTGGGCGGCTGGAGCTGTGGCTGCCATGTCCAGCATCACCTTCCCAGCCATCAGTGCCATGGTGTCTCGGAACGCGGACCCTGACCAACAGGGTGAGTTTCTTGGGGATTTGTCTGATGGTTCAGTTCATCCCTGCAGGCGCCTGAGCTGAAGCACCTTGGAGAATAGCCCTTGTGAGGAATGGCTGAGAGAGCTGGGGGTGTTTATCGTGGAGAAGAGGAGGCTGAGGGGAGACCTCATTGCTCTCTGCAACTCCCTGAGAGGAGGTTGTGGAGAGGAGGGAGCTGGNGTTGGACTCTGGGATCTGGTGGGTCTCTTCCAACCTGGTGATTCTATGATTCTATGAATCTGTAGTGATGAGGTGGGCAGGAACAGCATCTGAGAGAATTTGGGTTGTTCAGCCTGGAGAAGAGAAGGCTCTGAGGAGACCTTACAGTAACCTTCCAGTACCTGAAGGAGCTACAAGAAAGCTGGGGAGGGGCTATTCAGAAAGGCTTGTGGCAATAGGATGAGGGGGAATGCGGGTAAATTGGAGAGAGGCAGATTTAGGCTTGACATTAGGAAGAATTTCCTCACCAGGAGTGTGGGGAGGCCCTGGCCCAGGTTTCCCAGAGCAGTGGTGGCTGCCTCATCCCTGGAGGGATTCAAGGCCAGGTTGGATGGGGCCTTGGGCAGCCTGATCCAGTGGGAGGTGTCCCTGCTCTTGGCAGCAGGGTTGGAACTGGATGGGCTTTGAGGTCCCTTCCAACCCAAACTATTTTCTGATTCTATGATCTGTGGCAGCTGTGGAGCATCACTTTGTTCTTGCCGGTATTGACGCTCTTCCCTCTGTAGCTGGTGCTTTGGGAGGGAATTCTTCAGTGACACACACATAGTTGTTCAGTGTTGCTGAGGCTGAGAGGAGGCTCCTTGCTTTGTAGTTTGACCTCGGCTCCTCAGACTTCTCTGCCTTAATTCCGGTTCAGCTGCAAATTGCTCGATGTGCTCCTTTCGTTCCCCAGAGCAGCAAATCCAGCATCGCTGATGTTTGTAAAACCTGATATTGAGCAAAGCCAATAGCCGCTTCATCTGTAGAGTGCCTGTCAGTCCAGATCCAAGGGTTTGATCCTGTCTTTAAGAATATAAGCGTCCTTGAGGAGACCAGGTTTCTCCCGGGGGCTGGAGCGATTCCTTCCTTTCCTCGTGCTGTCCCCAGGTGTGGTGCAGGGGATGATAACCGGGATTCGGGGCCTGTGTAACGGCTTGGGGCCGGCGCTCTACGGCTTCGTCTTCTATCTCTTCCACGTGGAGCTGAATGAAATGGCCGAGGTGGAAACTTTGGGTAAAGCCTCCAAACCCAACATGGCCAACCCGACGGACGAGGTAACCTGTTCCCCTTTCTCGTTCCGTTTGCTGGGCTGCCTCTGCCCTGGAGCTTAAGCGTTAAATCGTTCCTCTGTCTCGCCCTACAGAGCAGCATTATCCCAGGGCCTCCGTTCCTCTTCGGGGCTTGTTCTGTCCTGCTGTCACTCCTGGTGGCCTTGTTCATTCCAGAACACAACCTCACACTGAGATCGGGCAGCCACAAGAAGCACAGTAACGGAGCCCAGAGCCACCCCCACAGCCCGCAGGCCGGAGGATCGGACGGCAAGGAGCCCCTGCTCGAGGACAGCAGCGTATGAGGGCGGGAGGGAAGGACCCAGCTTGCATCTCGGCTCCAGATCAAGGATGGACTCGGCCAGCTGGAGCTCAGAGAGAGAGAGAGAGAGGGCAGGGGGGGAGGAAGGATCGAGGTAACTGTGCCACTAATGAGGAGGGACAGGGTTTCCCTTCAAGCCAAACACACCCAGCAGGTGCAAAAAGGGAATTGTCATCCGGTGCCGATGGATGGAACGGGGAGGTGCTGCTCTGCTCCGCCTGAAGGGATTGTTCTTTCCAGCCACCCCGTCCTTGTACGTGAACGCTGAACTTTGAGGTGCGACCTGCCAAATACTCCGCTCGCCAGCGACCAGCTGAGGAGTTAGCGTTGTCTTTGTTCTTGTGCGAACCAACCGAGCTGCCCGCCGGAACCGATCACGTGTTTTGTGTCCCATCCCCGGATAGAACTGGTACTGCTGGTCCTGTCCCAGGCTCCTCGGCGCTGGGAAAAGTGTGTGTGTGTGTGTGTGTGTGTGTGAACGCAGCGAGGTGAATCCCACAGGAGATCCTCGCTGCTGGAGAACCTGGTGAACTTCCCCGCCCTTGACCCAAGTGAAACTTGGATCAGAACAAAGAATCTTCTTGACTTAAATGTTGTGATGAAGATTAGAAAAATCAAGTAGTGAAGTTACAACCTGACACGAAGGGGAATGGGTGATGAGAGAAACAAACGCTTAGACGGTCGATGTGTGCTTCGGTTTGGGTTTTTCTTTTTCTGTTACGCCGACGTAGCGTGTCTGTGTCTGCCTCTGTCGGTAGAAGGATTTCTTAGAAGCCTCTGGAACTCTAAGGGTTTAGAAAAATGCAGCTCTGAGAGGCTGGAGAAAGGCCTGAACTCTTCTAAGCACTTTCATAAAGCATGATTTCCCAAGAGAAAGGGCAGAGGAGTAGCTGTTGATCTCGAGCACCTTAACAAAGCCCGTTCATTTCCCCCCCCCCCAGGCTCTTGCTGTCTGAGATTAAAACCAGGTTAATGACTGCAGCTTGGTTTTTTTCGCAGCCCAGAAAGATCCGGAGGGTCGCGACTGCAGGTTTGGGTTCCTGCGTAGCGTTTCTGATTTGTTTTGTTGCAAAATGGAATCGCGGCCTCTGCTGCAGGGCTCAGCTCTGTTCAAATCCTTGAATCGTGAAAGAAGTGAAGACAAAAGGTGTAGGGAAGGCTGGGACTTCAGTCGACAGAGAGAGAGAGGGCAGAGGAACAATGGTTCTTAGCAGAGTGAGATCTCATTTGTTGGCATTGAAGCAGAGACCAAACTGAGAACAAATACTTAAGAAATCGGTCGTTAAGGGAATTAAGGATACAGTGACAGTCGTGTCTCAGAGCAGGGTAAGTGCAAGAGCTGTTGTTTCTTCATCCTGGATCCTTCTCCTGAGGTCTGGGACTGGTAACCTAGGGCAGAAGGACCTGGATGGAGGGAGCATTGTCGTTAATGGCTTGGGTCCTCGTGAACAGGTCATGGTGGCTGAGTCTGTGCTTGTAAATGCTGTTTGCCTCTGGCTTTAGTGGAAAACACCAAATGAGGTGATCCTGGAGAGCTCAGCCCCCGGCACAGGAGGGGACAGCGCTGTCTGTCCTCTGCTCTGCTCTGACAGGGCATCTCGCCCTGTTCTAGGAGCACGAGGGGGCTTGACCTCCAGGCTGTATTCATCATCCGCCGTCAGCGCGAGGGCTCCTGTTGGATTTGGACAGATCGAGAGCTGCAATTTGATGTCGTTCTCTTAAAAGCCTCTCAGATGCTAACAGCTTGTACCCGCTGCCTGCCTAGGCTGGGCAGAGCTAATGATTTAATGTCTGTTTACCGATTTTTTCTGGACCAGTTAGTTATCAGAGGTGGGCATTTGAGTGAAAGAACTCCGCGGTTTGTTTTGCGTTAACCCAGCTCCTGTGATCAGAGCAGTAAGAGCAGATGATTTTCGGTGCTAACAAGGACAAACAAGGAGGGTTTTGCCAATGTGGGTCTAATGCAGAAATGGAGAAGAGAGACAGCAGAAAGTCTCGGTGGCTCCAGTTTTCCCAAGCTCATTGCAGCGATGCTTCGAATTCCCAGTCATCATTGGGATGGTCTGTGCGGTACGATCTCAGCAGGCTCCTTTCCTGAAGGGAATCCAGTCACTGGCTCTTCCAGGCAGCGATCCCGACTCTGTTCCATACAAAAATGCCTTTTTCAGCCTATGGTTTTACCAGCTACGCCTGGCGATTCTTTATTCAGTTTTAGAATGAACTGGAGCAGGTTTGTCCCTCAAACACGAGTGAAGTGAAGCGAAACCACGAATCGTTAACCTCGTGCTCGCCGAGGCACTTGGGGCTTTGCAGGTAGAATATAGCGGAATGCGATGAAAGAGATTGAGCGTTATTTATATGGTACAAAGTGTATAGAGATATATTTTTCAGAGTCCTTTCCTTTATCGAATAGTTTATTGAATCCGGTGTGTCTGGTCCCGTTCCCTCTCGCTGCCGCTGCCTGTGGCGTCTCCACCTCTCCCGCCCTTCAGCCAGCAGAAATAACCAGGCGAGCATCCCTCCCCGATCCAGTCTTGTCACAACCCGAGCTTCCAGCGGTGCCGACGTTCCCAGTTTGTGAGTAGCGGACCTGGAGTATTTTGGTGACTTTCTTAGCCCCCCGGACTCGGGGCAGGCGATGCCGCAGGGCTGTTCGAAAGGCTTCGCCGTGACGGGGGCTTCTTAGGCTGCTGGAGCAGTTTCAGCATCCCGCGGCCGCACGGCCAGAGCGTTCGCTGCGAGCGCTTTGATTAATCTAAAAATGATTTGGACATCAAGCCTTGGTTGTGCCAGGAGCTGGGACACGGCGTAGCCACACCTGCCCTCCCCGGAGATGTCGCTTATTCCAGCACCGGGAGCGGACAGGGATTCCTTTCCACGGTTCCGGAGCCCCTTCCCTGGGTTCGTGGTGGGGCTGAAGCCCCAGGTAACTCCCCCTCCCCATCAGTTCAGGGCTGTGACCCACCCACCCTTCTGCCTTTAAGTGACAGAGGAGGACTTGGGCCAGGCGGCGACGGCGCTGGAATTACCCGACCCGAATGAAGAATCTCTGTTCTGAAGGGCCGGTAATTCCGCAACGTCCCAGGTGGAGACTGGAAGAAAAAAAAAAATCTGTCTGGAGCGCTAAGCTGGTTTTGCCAAGTTTTGTTACTTTCTATGAAAACGCCACTTTTTTAAAAGAGCCTTTTCTTACGATCTCCCCTCGATCTGCTCTGTAGCGCCCGAGCCTGGCGGCTGGACATCGCTCTTCCCAGGATTTCTCTGCCGCGGCTTAGAATTCAGGTCGGTAACGGCAACGCCCCAACCATAAGGCAAAATTAGGCTTAATCGCCCTTTTTTTCCCCGCAGCTCCGGTATTAACGGCAGCAGCTCGAGCGAGATTAAACCAATCTTGTTGCATTCAAAAACCTCTGTTGAATCATTGCTTTCTTTTTTTGCAAATCAGTAACTTTTTACTTCTCTGGTTTTTTTTATTCTGTTCTCTGCACTCAGATGGCTTCTAACATGTTTGATAACCTTTAAGAAGTGTGGGCTTCCCTGCGGGGTGGCGGTACCTCCACGCTCTCCAAGTTTACTGTTGCGTGTCTTGCTGTCTCTCTCTTTTTTTTTTTTTTTTTTTTTTTTTTTTTTTTTTTTTTTTTTTTTTTTTTCAGGCTAACGATGAAATGTATTTATTTCAGTTCAGGTTGTGTTTAGAACTGGCAAAATCTCTCCCTCCGATGGATTATTTATTAAACTGCTGCTTTCCTGTCATGGTGACGTGCTCTGTCCTCCTTTCCAGCCTGACCCACGCTCGCCTTCTAGATCATAGAATCCTTAAGGTTGGAAAAAGCCTCCAAGGCCACATGGTTTTGAACCCCTCCAGGCATGGAGACTCCACCACTGCCCCTGGCAGCCTCTGCCAGGGCTTCACCACTCTCTCAGTGAAGGAATTTTTCCTGGTATCCAATCTAACCCTCCCCTGGTGCAACTAGAGGCCCTTTCCTCTCATCCCGTTACTTGGGAGAGGAGCCCAGCACCCACCTCACCACAACCTCCTTTCCAGGAGCTGCAGAGAGCGATGAGGTCTCCCCTCAGCCTCCTCTTTTCTAGGCTAAACAGCCCCAGGTCCCTCAGCTGCTCCCAGAACCCCTGTTCTCCAGCCCATTCCCCAGCTCCCTTCCCTTCTCCAGATGTGCTCCAGCCCCTTCATGTTTTTCTTACACTGAGGGACCCAAACCAGACCCCAGGATTCAAGGTGGGGGCCTCACAAGCACCAAATCCAGGGGTCGATCCCTTCCTTGCTCCCGATGGACACACCAAGGCTGATCCAAGCCAGGATGCCACTGGCTCCCTGGGCCACTGCTGGCACAGGACACACCTGCAAAGTCATAGAATCAGAGAATCAGGTTGGAAAAGACCCCTCGGATCATCAAGCCCAACCCTACCTACCTCACTGCGCCCTCCACGCTGAAGAAGTGGTTGTGAGTGACTACACAGCCGGCCTTGTAACTCCATCTCGTGCCTCCAGCGGGCACAAGTTGTTGAGTTGTTTCTACCAATTCCTTAAGAACTGAAGTATTACAAAGCAAAAAAAAAAAAAAGAAAAAAGAACTTGGAACTAGTCTGCGTTCATCCTCGATCCTGAAATCCAGGACGGGGGGAGCAGGTTCCCACGCCAGCTTCCCAGCTCCTGCCTCTCCACCTGGTAGGAGCCTCCTCCCCGGCCTGGTTCTCTTCATTTCCAGCCAGGCTTAATTTAGATCTTATCTCTCTCATTTAAACACGTCTTTGGGCGTTTGAGGATGGTACTAAGCGAACAATATAATCACAAGAGGTATAAACACATCCACGTCGGTTCTTGGATGGGATCGAGGGTTTTGATGGCCGATATCCCGTAACGAGCTGGAAATAGAAGCCTTCTATTGTAAAATACGTCACCTATTTATTTCCTGTGAACTTGAGCTTATCTTCGTATTATTGTTCGAATCTTCATTTGAGAAAGCCCCTCAGCTTCTCTTTGCATCAGTGAAGAAAAAAGGAGCAGTGGTGGCTGCCCCATCCCTGGAGGGGTTCAAGGCCAGGTTGGATGGGGCTTGGAGCAACCGGATCCAGTGGGAGGTGTCCCTGCCCATGGCAGAGGGGTGGGACTGGATGGGCTTTGAGGTCCCTTCCAACCAAACCATTCCATGATTCTATAGTAATACAGTTCACCATCCTCTCCTTGGTGTGGTGGCCACCTGGGTCAAGCCCATTGTTGCTGTGCTGGGGACACTGCGGCTGTGCCACCAGGCAAGGCCGAGCCGGCCTGCGGGACGAGGTTCCCTGGGGTGAGATTTCTGTGTTTTGCAGCGTGCAGAAAACCTTCATCTTCTTCCAGCCGTCCCCGTCAATTCTGACACGGGGCAGTGCCGGTGCTGACAGCCCCGAGCTACACCCCAGCCCGAGGGGCTCCGGCGCTGCCGGCACCGGCGTGGGGGGTATCCTGTGCCGGGGGCCCGTGCTCGTCCCTCTGCGGTTTGTCTCTCCCCACCAAATTGTTTTGTTTCCTGAGAAATCAAGCGTTGCCCAACACGAGCCCCCTGCTCCTGCCCCTCAGGAAGAAGCACAATCGGCTTCCAGACAAACCATCGGGCTTCGGCTTCTCGAAAAGCACCG
>WAAB01024158.1:3525-21130 GCA_013389865.1 Piaya cayana | reverse complement strand
CTCACATTCCCTGATCGTCCTAACAACTAGTGAGTAACAACTGCATTGGCTCCAGATTAGAAAGATGTGAGATTTAATCAGAATGCCAGACCTGCTGTTTGTTGTCATTGGAGAGGTAGATGCTCCTTATGAACTCTCCTGCACTGCACAGAGCGCTGTGGCACAGGCAAACCCAAGTGACTTCAGAATGACCCCGGTCACATACAAGAAGCAGATGCATGGCATAGACAAAATGTAAAGGCCTTTTCTATGTTTATATTGGCTCGGCTTATCCTGGGCGACATGCAAAGAAGAGTGACTAGCAGGTCAAGGGAGGGGATTCTCTCCCTCTACTCTGCTTTTTTGAGGCCTCATGTGGAGTCCAGTGTTTGGTTCTGGAGTCCTAAGCCCAGGAATGACATGGATCTCTTAGAGCAAGTCCAAAGGAGGCCATGAAGATGTTCTTGAGGGCTGGAGCACCTCTGCCATGAGGACAGGCTGAGAGTTGGGATTGTTCAGCCTGGAGAAGAGACTCCAGGGAGACCCTACAGCAGCCTTCCAGTACTTAAAGACCACCTGTAGGAAATCTGGGGAGGGGCTTTTTATCAGAGTGTGCAGGGATAGGACAAGAGGTAACAGTTTTGAGCTGAAAGAGGGGAGAATTAGATGAGATATCAGGAAAAATTTTTTTCCTATGAGGGTAGTGGGACACTGGCACAAGTTGCCCAGAGAAGTCACAGATGCCCCATCCCTAGGGGTGTTCAAAACCAGGTTGGATGAGGCTTTGAGCAACTTGATCCAGTGGATGATGTACCCGCACACGGCAGGAGTTGGAACTGGATGATCTTTACAGTACCTTCCAACCCAAACCATTCTATGATTCTGTGATTTGGCACTATAAAATCTTTTAAAAAGTAGAAATAGACTTGTAATCAACTCACTATTGTTTTCATTTTATTTGTCATCTTTTTCAAGGAGCTTGAGGTAGATGTTTTGCTGCAAACACAACTGCAGTTTAATCATTGCAGAACTACTGCAATAACTTTGAGATCTTGAGAGAGCTTGTGGCTTCGCTGTAGTAGCTACAGCACAATTTCCCAAAGCCAATACCTAGTTGAACACATGGTTATAAACTGATGTCAGCTTCAAAAAAAGGAAGAACTTTGCCTCTAAGGTGTAGTTCTTGTTTTAGAATGTTCAGACAATAGTATTACAGGTTAGTGGGTCACCATATGGAAAAGTCGTGCTCTGGCAAATACTCTCAGCAGAAGCCAGCAGCATATCTAACCAACTCTGGAGAAGGGGAGAAAGGAAGTGAGAATCTGTTGTAATTAGAAGCTGTTGTCTGCGAAAGTGTGTAAAACATGAATGGTCACCACGGCAAAAACGTAATGCTAACAAGTTCTGTACTATAAACAGTGTGTAATATTCTCATCTCAAATCTGGAATTGGGAAGAACAATTATGTATGGATGATGTGCATTCAGACTGGAGAAGCCAGTAACTTTTAGTGACTCCGAAAAAGAGCAGGTGAGTGAGCAGCACAATGGTGGGTGAAACAAACCCAAACCAGAACATAATGAATTTCAGAACCATATGATGGTTTATGGGGAAAAAAAGACTCAGGTCTCCCTGGAGATAGGTCAATGTAAGCATGTTAGGAATGTCATATTATTCCTCTTCCCTTTCTGGTGACCATGTTTTGTGAAGGTAGATGCGTCATAGGCTTATATATATTCAGAAAAAGCTGATTAAAGATGTGGAAAATAGCAGTATCTTTGAGCTGTTATTAAAAAAAAGAGGTTTCATAATCAAGGGAGAGGGAAAATGGCAGTAGAAGGAGAAAGCAAGTGAGATTTTGTCATTTTCACTCCATAGGAGGTAGAGGCAAAGCTTAAAAACAGCAATAATTTTCTGAATTTATAAAGTAAACATACTGAATGCTTAGGATCTTTGTAGGATTTATTTATTTATTTAAAGAATTAGGCTCTATACAGATAATTAGACACAGCTATATTTGATAAGACTATGAAATTATAAAGAATGTAATTCCTTGCACTTCAGCACAAAAACCAATGAATATGACAATATTCTAAAGAATATTCTCTTATGGGACCTTAGTTCTGTATATGTCTACAAAAGATTTTGCAAGCTTTAGTGAGATGCATGTGGCAGATATGGAAAAGACAGTGGCCTACACAAACATAGTCAGATAATAGGATAGATTCAGTACTTATTGCCATTGCCTTCAGTGAAGGTATCACTTACACAAGGAATGCAAAACTGAACTCTTAGAGAGAGGATAGCAAAAGTCCACAAAATGTTCCCAAAAGTTTTGCTTTAAAAGAAACTTTATCCCTAACATGTCTGTCAGTAGAACTGTGACAGATGACTGCAAAAGATATTGTATCATATTTTGTAACAGAATAGAACAGATCCTGGACTGCATGAGAAATGCATGGATAGATATTTACATTAAAAATGGTTTATAGGGATTCAGATTTCTGGTCATTTAATGTTTATAGCATCTGCGCTGTTTGGCTTCGAGTAGTCAAAAGGAATATTTCATGTGATTCTGCTGTGCAGGGCCTGAAATGTCCTGGTGAGCATGTATCTTCCTTCATGCTAGCCTAACCACTCAAAGCAGAACGCCATTATGCACCTCATGCAAGTACTTCAGGAAAATGCAAAGAAAATAAATAAACAGAAATGACTACACAAAGGGAAGTAGACGTTGCTATCGTTTCTTTTGTCTGTATGAATTACCCATGTGACTCCTTTGCACAGAGATCAGAAATAAAGTTTCCCACTTAATCCAATTGACCCGGTAGGTAACAAAACTTTAGTCTGTCCTGTTTTCTGTAAGTGGCTTAAAGCACTGTGCTTATTGTGGTACTAACTGCACTCCACACAAACATTGGCATTCATGAAGTAGCTTGTTGTTTATGGATAGGGTTTCTGAGTGACAGAGTACAGGAATTGTTTGACAGATTCAGTCACCATTTCAGCTGGCAAGTACCCAAGATGTAGAGAGGAGCCAGGCAATGCTTTATGCTAGAGGTTTTGTATAACTTGTCCTTGAGATCTCTGACTCTTCATAGCGAAGAACTGAAGCAAGAGGTTACCAGCTGATGCTCACCCCAAATTGAGTTTACAGAGGTCAATCCATTGCCAATTTTTTTTAGCTTGGAGACTCTTGAGAAAAGTGCCTGTCTTGTGGGCTGAAGTGGCACATGGTCTGTATGAAGTGTCAGGTTGTGGGAACTGGCTGAGACCCTCAGGATCTCCTGGCTGGTCAGGGGTTGTGTCAAGTGTAGGTCAGTAACCAAAGACCTCAGCCTGAGTCCTGCCTGAGTCATGAAGTGGGGAGCCAGGAATAGGGAAGTTTTGGTCCTTGTCCTGCCACCAGGACAAAGTTTTCTGGCCTAGTGAGCTCACCTCACAATCTGACAAGGATTGTCAGAGCCTGTGATGGCCTCATGCTCACACACTGAGAGCCCCTGCATCCTGTCCAAGGCACCTCAGAGAGACAGTGAACTTGAATGTCAGCTACCAAGGAATATAAAGGGCTCTGTGGTTAGTGTACCTGTTCCAGGATTTATGGCAGACTAGTCTGCAGTTTAGATGTGTTAAAAATTGGCCCACAAGGAATTTACCTCTTGCTTCATCAACAGATGCTATATACATATGTTAGCTAGAAAAAACACTCTATGTGACCTTAGGAGTCAATATTGCCCCAAATAGACCTACGAGAAGGCTTGTAGGTGAGTGCAGGAGAGGTGTTTAGCAATACTGATTTGCTCTGGAAAGACGGAAAGTACTATGTGGGTAGATCTGTATACAGGGATTGCTGCGTAATTACATTTGCATGAATTCTTTTTCCTTGAGGGCTTCAGGTAGAAGACAGGCTGCTGAACCACTGTTACTCATCTTTTGTTTTACTGCCCAGTGGTGATCCATACAAGTGGACTGCTGGGATTGACAGGTACCTAAGAGCATAACACTAATTGGCTCAGTACTGACGTTACAGTTGATACAATATATTTCAGCTGAGTGCTCCTGGGTTTCAGTTTCAGAATCAAAACAAAATTATGTGGTTTTTTTCTTTTTATGNAAAAAAAAAAGAAAAGAAAAGGGGTTACCTCGATTGAAATTTTAAGGTTGCATTTTAAAATAAGAACTGTTTAATCTTTATTTAAAGAAAGGCTTCAGATGTTCTTCATATGAAACTTCTTATGATTAATCTTTTGCTTTGTAGAGCTTTCAGCAAGGGTCAGAAGGCAATGAACTTGCCACTTAAATACGTATTCTTTTTTGATTGTATTTGCTTTCTGCTTCATAAGTACATAAGCACAAAGACACCATAGCTGCTCACATATGGGACTCTGCGTGCACCCCAGGTGCCTGTTGTCACTAGAGGTCTCTATTGGCTCCTGGGGCTTGTTGCAGTCTAGCTTCTTGTACTCGGAGCATCTCATCCCAAATGTTAAAAACGATACATTCACACACTGTGAAAGTTATCTTCCAATTAACACAAAACAGAGACAAGACTAGGTCTGAGAATATTGGGAGGAAACGCTGCCTTTTCATTTTGCATTTCTATATGGTCTAAAATGAGTCTGTAAATTGAATGTTACCTATGCGAATAGCTGGTAAGTCTTCCATGTACCTGAAGTATTATTCTAACATTATGTTAGAGGATCCTCTTTGTTCAGAGTACATCTTATCAGGGAAAAGAATAGAATCACAGAGTGATTTAGGTTGGAAATGACCTTTAAAGATAATCCAGTTTCATCCAGCCTGGCCTTGAACACCTCCAGGGATGGGGCACCACAACTTCTCTGGGCAACTTGTGCCAGTGCCTCACCGCCCTCATAGGAAAAAATTCTTTTAAGTACTAGAAGGCAGCTGTGAGATCTCCCTGGGCCTTCTCTTCTCTAGGATGAACAAGCCCAACTCTCTTAGCCTGTCTTCCTGTGAGAGGCAAAATGATGAATAACGTGCAAATTGACTGTGATTTTTTGGTATGAGTGACCTGGTTGGTCAGTTTGAAACCTTGAGCCTTGTTGAACATAAGATGTATTTGTATTGAAAGCCTAATTCAGCTGCTACCAACTTCCTACTCTGTTGCTAATGCCAGCATGATGACCAACGGAAACTGAAAAATGTTTTGCCCAAAGTATGATCTAGTTGCCACTCTCAAGAGGGACCTAATGAAGACTCTTTATTAGGACTCTGCATACCCTTTAATCTAATTTGTGCAATCTTTCTGTTTTGCAGTCTTTCTGACAGTTTAGTTGATATACTTGGTCACTGCTGGCAAAAACCTTTTCATCCTGTTTTGATAATCAAAGTTTAACTTCTAAGAGCTACATGAAAATTTGTGGTCAATGCAGTTATCTTTAATCTGGAAAAAAATCATTAAAAATCTGAGGTGGTTGGGAAAATCTTAAACAAGAAAAGAAAATGTTGCATTTCATTACATAGCACAGAAATGTCTCTTGAACTGGAAGGGACTTTGAGTAGAAGGGAGGAAAAATTATTTTCCCTAGTTGTCCAGATTCCCTGTCTTGAAGTAGCTTTAAATGCATTTGATGAACACTCTCCTTCCTGGTAGGAGTTGGTCATAGAGTTGTCTTGTAATGTGTTGCCATGCTTTGTCATAGCCATCTGGCCAAAGAACAGAGAAAGCAAAGTGTCCTTACAGTAGATGTTGCCTTTGGTCTCCAGAGTGTCTGTACCGTGTTTGGTTTGTGGCAACCACCACCAGGAGAAGGCTGTGAGGAAGGAGCATACATATATGCTTCTGTTACACCTAGATGTAATGTGTAAAGAAGACAAGGAGGAGCTAAACTTCCTCCAAACTTTACAATTGCTTCAGGCTGGATCTTTATTAACGTCCTCCATTGGTCCTGTGGCCAAGGATAATGTATAATGCCTTGGGTTGTACAGCTAAGGAAAAATTGCTTTTCTCTCGTAGAATTGAAAAATACTTGGCAGTTTAAATATGTATAAAAAATAAGATTGATCTTCTTGGAATTGTAAAGAGTAATAAATGTGCAAGGTCATTGTCTGCTAGACAGATATTCTTCATGTGTAAAGATGGAGAGAAACTCTGAGAAAAAGTCCCCCTGAGAAATCAGCAGACATGATATATCCAGGGGATAGTTTTCCTGGTTACACAAAATAGTTTCAGCCTGGTGATGGAATAAATACTATTTAAATACTTCTTTACAAAGAAGTTGCTTATTCAGGTTAATCAGGTCTAAAGAACAACTGGTTCATAGTACTGTATGTATAATAAATACGGTAGGAAATGCCTAAGATCTCTCTATAACTCACTTTAGGGGATGAGAAGGGAGCAAGTATATGCTTTCTGAAATGTGTTTTAGCACAACTGTGGAATTGCATTGCTGAAGAATCTGTCTATTAAAATTCTAGGAACTTTGTAAGCCAAGGTACTAGATAGACCTAGCTAAAAATTTAATTGTCGTGGTCCTAGCTTTAAAACATAATTTGAGAGAAGATAAGTGAGATGTGACAAAGCTGAAAAGAAACAACAGTAATAGGAAGGCATTTAGATAGGCTGCTAATGTGCAAGCCTATATTGGTTATTCTGATCTATGACAAGAGTCTGCAACAGCAGTTCCAGCGTTTCCTGAGTGCATTAACCAAGGTAAACCCTTAACATGCCTGGTAGGAGAGTAAAGAAAGGGAAAAAACTGAAGTGTAGCTCTTTTTCTGAAGATGATGGAGCTCTGTAGTGGTGAATTATTTAATTCATGGGAAAATGCATCCGCTGTGCTATTAATTGCGTATAAAAATGTGTTGTGATGTGTAAATAATTTTATTTTGAAACTTGCTTCAGAATTGGCTTAGTTACTGTGCATGGTTTCTTTTCAAGATCATTGATTCTATTCAAAGATACAGAGCAGCTGGAAGTCCACTTTAAAAATGGATATTCTCCCTTTGTTTTTTCTCTTCTTTTTAATGGATTTTTTTTTTTTAGTGATAGTATGAAAGTAGCAATGGAAAGATTCATAAACCACTTGTGTTTGTGAAGGCCCTTGAAGCAAGGATTTGTGACTGTTTAGGAAAAAAATCAGTTTATTAAGACCAAACTCTGAGGCAGGAAGCTAAAGTTTTAATGGGGACTTAAGTCAGCTAAACGGTTCTTCACAAAGCTGACTATAATATAAAATCACAAAAACATCATGAAAGATTATAAAAGAAAGGTCTTTCACCATTCATTTGAAAGGAGGAGAGGGAAGAGATTATGTGTGGGAAGAGCCCCGATGGTACAGGCAAGAAAAAGAGAGAAAGAAAAGGGGACTGACAAGCCTTAAGTCTGAAAGCATCACATAAATCTGGAAGAGTCATCCAGATGAGGCCAATGTATTGAGGAGTCTGGAAATGGGTTGTTAGGTTTTTTACGCTTTTTCTTATGTTAGCAACTGCTTCAAAAACTGTGGTGCATATTTTGACTGTGAAAGATCCTTGAATGAAAAATTATAGCCTAGTCCAATGTTCATGAAACTGGATCTTTGGAAAACAGTTATTTTAAGTAAATTGGGAAGCTTGGGGAGTTAATAGTAACCATTGAGTCTGCAGTAGCAGACTACAATGTCTGAGCTCTCAGAACCTGCACCATCATGATGTCTTGAGAGACCTAATCTCAGAAAGGCAAGGCCTCAGTTCTGGAGAGATCTGGGTAACTTTAAAAGCCCACAGTGCCAATTGTGCAGGTTATTAGAAATCAGACAAGTGAGATTGTAGAGAGGAAAGTGCCTGGGTATGGATTCCCCCTGTGCCTACCATATCTTCCAGTTACTTTATGAAAACAATTCAGTGATTATGAGAAAAGAATAAAAGGTATGAAGAATGTGGCAGTTGGTGTATATAGCATGTGTTCTCAATGGGACAGTGATATTATAAAGATGATGTATAATAAAAGAAAAAAATCTATGAGAGTATATCAATTATACAATGATAAAAGGAGAGAAGACTTAGCCCTACTGTGAATATAACACAGTTATTGTCAGTATGTCCAGGCTCTAAAGCTGACATTTTCTGTCTGTGGTACCTTGCTGTAATTTGATTGTTAGCAGTCCTTGAATTTGCGTGCTTCTCTCACAAGAACTCACATTCTTTGTATGGGAATCATAAGAAGGCTGGAGCTGCTGTGACTTTCTAACATTTGGGTTCTGATTTCTTTTTACTTGACTTATCACTTGAGCATTGACTGTAGTATGTGTTCTAAAAAACTCTGCATGACTCTGAATGAGTCTGAATGCACACCCGGAGATGTGGTAAAATCCTTTAGTGAAGAAGCTGGTGACTTACGAATAAACAAACAGAAATCTTCGTTTGTAGCGATACTAATGATTAGAAATTCCCTTTTCTAATAAGTCATTTATTCTTTTGTCATGGGTAAAAAGATATTTGATATTTGAAAGTGAAACCTTCCTCTGGCCTACTCATTCTGCCTCTGCATTTGAGGTGTATCCTTTCATTTTCTTAAACCAATCCCTCTGTGTGCCCCGCTTAGAGAGTTGGAATTTGATGCTGGCTTTTTTGATATATGGTCTATCTTGTCAGTTTAAGCATTTTATTTCCATCTGTTTTAATTCTGTACACAAGCAATGGATACTGGTGTTACAATCCTTTGTAGAGCCACGTTCGAGAAGATGCAATATTGGAATTCCTTATTGACCATTACTTGCCCCATCATAGGTGATAATGTCGTAGTAACTGCTTATTCCTTATGATTGGTTTCTCTGACCACAGCACAGTAGTAGCTTTCTTAATTTCTAGATAGGATCCATTCAAGTCCTGCGGTAGAACAGGGACAAAATTAGTTTGATTTTAGTTTATCACTAAGTTACCTGGAGGTTTTATATAATGAGATTTTATGAAGCATAAAGGCCAGTTAAGCTTTATTAATAACATAGCCTAAGTAGCTCCTAATTGAAAGACTAGTAACATATTTATGTACAGATAATGTCATGGGGCTCAAGTTATCGTCTGTTTTTCTCTATGACAGTTTTCTGATATGCAGTTACTGAAATTGGAGGAAGTTGAGGGAACTACATGACAGCCAGAAGCGGAGCTTTTATGTGAAACAATATATTTCAGAAGATAAGGCATTCGAAAAGCAGATGCTTTGCATGTGGTTCCTTCTGGATTAAACCATCAGTTTAGGCTTGCTTACTAATGAAAAATATTTTTTTTGATCTATCCTCCATTGTGCAGTTCAAATCTTTTTTTATAATCTAATTTAATGATTAGCTTCAAATATGTGACTTGAGAGTTTTATTTGCCTCATTATTGATTAAAATGTGTAAGCATTGCAATTAATTACAGGCCTTTGAAAATATGATGCTTTAGAATAAATTAGTAGTGGCATCAATTGTGTTGTTATTAATAAAACATTTTAATTGTTGGCACAGTATTTTATCCTTAAAAACCTGATTACAGGAAGTCCTCTTCGTAACTATAATTAAAGTGAGGAAGCAAGAAACAAATAGGAGAGAAGGCTGGATGTGAAGGTCAGATGGACTAATTGCTGATGGACACGAGTTAAGGTAGAATAGGAGAGTAGCAGAATGCAACATTAATACAATTTATTTTTGTTCAGTGAAGTACTATAAACCTGATTATTTTCCATGTCGATTTATATACACATTTCCCACTTCTGGGTCAGACTTACATGAAAAAAAGGTAAAATTTGCTCTGAGTAGCAAACTTGGAACTTGATTTACATTAGGAGATTCCTTCACAGCTATGATTCCAGACCTTTAAAAACTAGTAGATCTCTGAGTTCCTAGAACGCTGTCACTAGCTGAACAAGAGAGAAGTTAACCTGTAGCATGAATTAAAAAAAAAAAAATGGGGCCACTGCAGCACTCCAGTCTCAAGAGTGATCCCATGGCATCTCTGTGGGACTGTAGCCCTGTGACAGCCCCCACTCTTGCTGGTTTCTTCAAGGGGTGCAAGAGGACTCCCTGTTATACTGCCTCTTGCCATTTCAGTATTTCTGAGCATACACTTGGTGTGGGCTCCTTTCTGCCTTGTTTTGCTGTTTGCAAGGTCTCTTGTGTATGTCAGCCTGTGCACTTGCTTATCAAACTTGGCTCCCCACTTCCTAGCTTGATTGTTGGCTCTTATTTCCCTTCCCTGTTGCTTCTGGTTTTAAATCTCACTGGTTTGGCCAGCCTGGTGGCAAAGGTGCTCCTATGCCTCTGATTAGGTAGATCCTGTGTATTCCCAGATGTCCTTGGTCTTGAAAGAGTGTTGCATGGTTGTAAAAGCCCTTTGCTGACACCAGCTGTGCAACCAGGTATTAAACCCACAGGCTCTGTCTACTCTGCAAGCCGTTTGTCTTCAGTAGCAAGACCGAGAAGCAAAACAGTGGTGTCCTGCTCTTGGCTATTGTTCTCTGAGCCATGTCGTCATGCTTGATGTGCTCCAGGTCTCCCTGGTGCTATCATGGGCAGCCACGTGGAAGAGTGGCAAGGACATACCTGCGTGTGGCCTTTGTGTGCTGGGGAGGTATGTGCAGTAGAAGGAAGGAGGACAGGGAGACCTTCAGAGACTTTATATTGTTGTTTGATAGGAATGTGAAAAGAAGATATGTCCAGTGAAAAAATTTGACCACCTCTGAATAACTTTTGCTTTGACTTTTGGTGTGACCTTTCTTTGAATTTTCCTCCTTCACAGTAAATGTAGCTGGAAAGGCACTCGCTTCTGTCAAACCATTCCAGGATACCTTGTTAGTTTGCATATTGGTGTCTTCTCTAGAGTGATTTCCATGTATAGAAAAGCCTTAGGTGCAAGGTGTAATTAGGTCCATTTTTAAACAATTTTGAATAACATGAGAACAGAAATGTTCTGGCAGCTGTGCTGGTATGAGGTAAGCCTGGTTATCCACCGTGTAGTGTGTGTTTATCCACAGAGATGGAAGTTGAAATGATATTAAAAACAAAAAAAAGATTAATAAGCATGCAGTCCAAAATGGAAACAACTTTCAAGAGGTCAGGTCTCATTAAGCATCAAAAGAAGTGGCCTGGTTTTCAAACGGTCTCTAGGTAAGAGGTGCATAGATGTTGAGGCTTTTTGAAAACCTGTCCTAAGGTTCACAGTGGGAGCTATCAGGGGTGTTAAACACTTTTCAACAACTGCTTCATTTGATGTATTCAGATGAGAACTCTGGCAAATTTGTGGGTTTTGATGTTTTTCCCTGATTTGACTCATGTAGGGCTGAAGGGGAGGGAGAAACTCAGAGTAATACTCCAATAATTAAAAGTAGCTTTATTAAGTGTTTAAAATGTGTGTGATGTCTGAAGTTACTTTAGGCAACTACTAAAAGGAACACTGGAGAATGCAGATGTGTGGTATTTTAATGCCACCCTTTTTTGTATCACTGGATGGTTATGGGAATTTGAGATCTGTAAGAAAAGCGGTTTTTATTTAAGGAATAATGGTGCTGGGACAGGACAGGATTTTTTTTCTTAGTATTGAGTAAAAATAATTTATGCATTCATTATGTGTTTTATGGCTGAGGAAAGAAAAAAGTGTTCCTTTTAAAACTGGTTTTAGAAAACGCAATTTAAGTTTTAGGCTGTTCCTGGGCTTGCAATATCTGCACAATCCTTGAACGTAGTTGCAAGTATACGATACCTCAACCCCCAAACTTGTCAGTAAATACATGCTATAAGTTTGTACTGAGTCACAGCTAGATTCATATGAGTCTTTCAATAGTTGGCATAAATAAAAATGAATAGTTTTGGATAAGTTGGTTCTTTCACCATGGACGTGCTTCTCTGGCTATGTGAATTGATTTCTGGTCTCTCATCTGCCTTAAGAATATTGCTGTCCACTTTGCTGGCAGAAGCAACAGCTATTGCAATGGGGAAATCCTAGACAGGATGATGAGAGTTAATTCTAGGGCTGTCCATTTCTTGACCTGATCATGGGAATACAGAAAGTGCTGTCCATGAATAAGACAATGATAGCTTTTGTGAATTTAGCTTCAGTCTCAGAAGATACAGCTTCTTACGGTACAGTAGCCCTGTTGCTGCTTAGGCCCTATAGGCTCCATTCTAAGTCTTCTGCTTAAAACTTAGGTGAGAGAGTTTGAAATGCTGGAGACCAGTTACAAGTGGGGTTCCCCAGGGCTCAGTCCTCGGTCCAGCCCAGTTCAATGTCTTTATCAATGACCTGGATGAAGGCATTGAGTGCACCCTTAGCAAGTTTGTGAACGATACTAATCTAGGTGGAAGCATGGATCTGCTGGAGGGTAGGGAGGCTCCAAAGGCATCCTTGGAGGTGTTCAAAAGATTACTGAATGAGGTGCTGAGGAACATGGTTTAGTGTTTGATTGGAATGGTTGGACTCATTGATACTGTGGGTCTTTTCCAACCTAGTAATTCTATGATTCTGTTTGATTCTGTAATAAGACAGAAAAGCAGGGCTATTGTGTGCCTTGCTTGTCAGTACTGCTCAGAATCCAGATTTGTTTCTTGGTACCAAAGAACTGGGAGGGTTTATCGGCTTCTCTGGAGTTTCTCTGTTCAACAGCTTTTTGTAAATGACAGGAGAGTATTTTCATTTTGTGCATGTCAGAACTGAGCCTGAGCCACGTTGGCATTAAAATAATACTCAGCATGTATGTGTAAAATAGTCCCAAAGGAGGTGGTGAAGTCAAGTATCCCTACAGAATGCTAATGAGGGTGTGAAAAATACTTCTGTATTGTTATGATTTGAAATGAGAGGAAGGTGAAAGAAGCTGAGGCTGAGAAAGGGCAGTTTATTCTGTGCTGAAGGGCAAAACAAAACATAATTATGGAAGAACTTGCAAAGAATGGAAATCAAATATGCAGTATTCCAAAAAGCAGTTGTTTGTTCCCTGAATAATTGAAATAGCTTGCAGTTAATTCTACCTCAGAGCTACTGCTTAAGGGGGGTAGGGGAAAAAAAAAAGTCAAGGCTGCTTTAGTTCTTCCTAGTGCCTTAAAATAGTATCGATGCCTTTGTGCTTAAGGTGTAGCTCTGTAAAACTGTACTCTATTCGAAATTATCAGAAGTGCTTATTCATAGTTTTGAACATCGTGCCAAGCTATGATTCTGGGAGAAAACCACTACTAATAGAATTATGTTTTGTGGAGAAAACAGAAATACAGGTATTCTGCACAAATTCTGTGCTGTCATATTCTATTTAGCTGTTTTTTTTTTACTGTTAATTACTAAGAAAATCTAGGAAATTTTTAGATCTTTCGTATACTTAACTCTTCATATTACTAAAATGTTATCTGAAATGTTTTTAATACATAAATTATGCAGTCTTTCTTGACTCATCTTCCAAATCCACCTAACTGCAAAGCCAATAAGCAAAACTTGACCATAAAACAGATTATTAGCAATAAAGCTATTCTTGCTTTCTGAGACTTTTGCCGCCTTTGGAGGAGCTAGAGAGCGGTATCAGATCTGGGGTTTTTTTTGTGAAACAAGACACTCTCTTCACTGTCACTAGTGCTCTCAATTAATGCACTGCTATCAGCAGAGTATGCCTTGTACTGATTTCACAGTGGTAGCTTTTCCACACAAAACACAGTGTGTTCAATAAAGATTAACCCTAAAATCTTACTTGGAAAACAACTGGTGCATTTGTTGACCGCTTGATGGCATTACTCAGTTGTATGGAAACCTGCTTTGCCAGTGGAGCAGCTCTACTTGTGTGACAAGACTTGCATGCTTTATTTTAGACTATTAGTGATTGAATGGAGATATTGATGTGCTCCCATAAAGTCAATGAAAGCTGCAGCTCTAGTTTTGATAACCGTTTCCCTTCACTATGATATATTACTTACTGTTTTGAAATAAGTTCTTTATCCGCATAAAGGTGAACAAAAGAGTGGGCTTGACTGCTCCTCTTCCTTGCCTGGTTACCTTTCCAGGGCTTGCAGCAAATGGTTTATGGTGTTGATACTGACACAAAGAATGTTGACAGTCACTGAAATGTCACTTTGGTTTGCTCTTCCAGGGCCTTTGCTTTAAACCTCCAATTGCTGTAGTCAATATGTGTTCAAGCGAAAGGATTTAGGCAACTTTGTGTGGGAAAGCAGTGCAGAGAAGGTGACATATCTGCTCTGAGAGCAATGGTTCACTTGGTTTTGGAGGAAAAATCATAGGGAAAATACATATTAAAAACATGGGTTATTTTTATTCGCCTCATGTTTTTCTTTCTTCTTCAGCTTAGGCTGCTGAAGGCTGGAAAAATATTAAAAAGACATTCCAAGAATGGGGCGGGATGGAGGTGAACATTAACAAGTTGTCTGAATTTTTTTTTGGTAAACATCTCAAAATCTCATGCTTTCCTTAGCTTTTGGGGTGTTTTTAGGTACTGCTTTCTCAGAGGTATTCTGCTATGCTGATTACATACAGCATATGTACATTTAAGTACATTACGTACATCTATGTACAGTTAAATATGTAATGGTTTCTGGAATCTTTTTCTGTAGCTGAAATAATAACCATTCTCTTAGAAAACATAAATAATGTTGTGTGTCTCATTTCTGTATAATGACATGCTTTGAGCTGGCCTACTGAGAATTCTACCTAAGTTGGAGACTGAAGTGTCAAGCTGTAGGACTTTGCTCATAAAATTTGTGCTAACTTTTTCTAAAAGAAAAGACAGTGCTTATCAACTGGCTTGCCAGTCTTGTTGCAGTTGCTAAGATTCAGTTGCTAAGAAAAAATACCTAAAGTTCTCTTCTGGTGTGTTCTGAGTCAAAAAAAGATAATGGAGGATGGAGAAAGTATTCAGAAACAGGCTAAGCGATAATTATTCTGCTTTTGAATATATTATCTGGTGTAATGGTTTTGGTTGGTAGTTATTAAGATACTATGTAGCAAAAAAAGCCCAGACAACTAACAATCAAAATCTTCTAAGAGTATAAACAAGGCATAAATGGTAATGATCCTGCTACAGGTTGGCTTATACTTCTTTTAACTTTGGTGCCGTAAACCTGTGATTTTAGGGACCACAGCTCTGTGTTTTGTTACTGTCAGTAATAACTTGTTAAGGACCTTCCATAGTACATATTTACAGAAGGGAAAATCTCAGCATCTCATCCAGAGATGCTCTGGCAATACATAGTGTGTATGTCAGATTTTGAAGCTCTTCCTGAGCTTGTGAGCTGGCAGGAGAAGGTGCCATTGGCTTCTTGGAACAGGAGACAGCCTTGCACAGATTTATTGTGAGTTCTTTCCAATGGGTGTTTCATGACTTCAGGAAAATGGCATATAGGGCTGTTGGTTTGATATGAGACTCCAGAAAACAAAGTTTTTGAGAAGGCAAGCACTAGAGTTTGCTTTATCTTTGTATTGGATATGTGGTTCCTTTATTTAAAGTTTACATCATGTTTCTGTAAAGTCTAGACAAGAACTATGTCCATCTGACAAACTTGCAGGTAGGTATGTTCTTTCCTCTTTGGTTCTCAGATTGATTATTTATTTATTTATTTATTTAAATTTATTGCTAGAGAGTCTGTGGTGTTTGCTAGTGGTTGTGTTTGTATTTTGAATGATGGACTTTATCATTCTAGGTGCTCTCCAAGGTCCTTCTCACAGTGTGTGACTGTACATGGGGAATACAGTAATGATTCCTTATTCCTGGTGAAAGACAAGGAATCATGTCTGGGGTCTGAATGATAGTAAGCAGGGGAACACAAATGTCATCACGAGCTGCTGTGGAGCTGTTGGAATTCCCTATGGCTTCCAAAATAATCACATCAATGACTGTGGGATCTGAGAATGCCTGTGTCCTGGTTCCACATACTGAAGAGCTGTTCAAATGAAGGGGAGGAAATACTTACAGTTCTCAAGTATTCTGTCAAAAAAATGCACATGTCTAAGTTGGAGTAGTTAGAGGTTTTGGTTGCTTTGATTTTTTTTTTTTTTTTTTTGTGCAGCAAAACACAGTGTATTAACTGCAAATTTGCATTCTTGCTTTAAGTTGCATTTTGTTTTGACTGAACGTCTGTGTAAAGGAGTAAGAAATATTTATCTTCACTCCATATAAGGTGATACATCAATAAAAGTACTACATAAGACACTTTGTTGTCTACATATGTTATTTTTTCTCCCTAATAAAATTTACTCTGTGACAAGTAACCATAGCTTTGTGTAGGGTTTTGATAATAAAAATAATAAATTCTTAGTTTTTGAAGTACCATGTTGTAAGTACAGAACATAAAGGTATGTAAAAGTCTGCAGAAATGGAACAAAGAAAAATATATTTATTGCTGATTATTGAAAGAAGGACAACAGCATAGCCTGACATTACGTGCCAATGATGCAATTTCATTATGAATTACCTTTTTCAGTTAATGAAAGAAGCTGAAAAGTAAGCAAACATAAAAATATAAAGTAATGAAAAGAATATTCTTCAGGAAACCCCATTTAGTTAAGCATCATGTTGAATGAGTGCTTAGATGACTGTTTTTGTTGTTGTTCTTAGTTCACCCATAGTAGGAGTGAATCTGTCTATAGATCAGTTTTTTTAATAGAAGTATTTTCAGTGATGTTAATAAGCTCATTCTGTAATTTTGGCTGCCTGATAAACTGGTTTTGCACAAAAGAATTTAAATATTAAAGGTCTTTTGAGACCTAAAGAGAATTAAAAAGTAGGTAGCTGATAGTCTTTTCCTTTATTTCTGTGACTGAGTTAGCTGGAGCTTTGTACCCCTGACTTCATAAAAGTTTCTCATAAACTACAACGGGAACATTTGGGTTTTGCGTGAAAATGCTTACTGCTGTGCTCTGTGTTGTTTTGGTTTTAGCTGAAGGGATTGTTATCATCCTCTTAACTTTGAAGTATTGCTTGGTGGGCTACGCTCTCTTTCCTTGTATCTTCGTCCTTTCTATCTCATCTCATCTCAGTGCTCCAGACAGGCCTACAAAAAAGACTTTTTCCATTTAAGAATGTGTTTCCTGAAGAAATTAGAGCTTGATTATGGAAATTGCTTATCAGCTTTCTGAATTATACTTTTATCTCCTAACTCTTTGCTATTCTAGTTTATTCACTCAAAAATTTTGTTGTGTCTGTCTGCTTATATATAAAAATTTGCTCATGAACCAAATTGATGATTAAATTTTGTACATGTGAATAATACAATAGCTAGTTTCTTGTGTGTTTATTTGTATGTAGCATGCGATATTCTATATCTAGTTCCTAGGCCTAGTGGTGGGTTTGCTAACTATGCGCTTTCAGCAGAATAAATTACAGGCATCGATAATCTCATGGAATATTAGAATCATAGAATCACCAGGTTGGAAGAGACCCACCGGATCATCGAGTCCAACCATTCCTATCAAACACTAAACCATGGCCCTCAGCACCTCGTCCACCCGTGCCTTAAACAACTCCAGGGAGTTGTTTAATCAACCACCTCCCTGGGCAGCCTGTTCCAGTGCCCAATGACCATTTCTGTGAAAAATGTTTTCCTAATGTCTAGCCTAAATCTCCCCTGGCGGAGCTTGAGGCCATTCCCTCTTGTCCTGTCCCCTGTCACTTGGGAGGACAGCTCCCTCCTCTCTACAACTTCCTTTCAGGTAGTTGTAGAGAG
>WAAB01024157.1:0-13486 GCA_013389865.1 Piaya cayana | reverse complement strand
GACCTCTCTGTGGAGCGGGTCAATTCCTATAAAAACAAACAGGCAATTTACAAAAACACTAACCCAAGATTTGCAGTGTTTCCAGATCAGAAGAGTTTCAGATTTCCTGGATGAACCTCAGGAACACAATTCTGTGTTTCTACATCACTGGACTTCTTGATTTAATCCACTTGAGCAGAGACATTTACGAAGCAGTAAGCAGTTTATTAAAGTAATCGGGTCCAGAGAATGGTCCTGGTTTTGTGAGTGTCCAAATCCCCTATATCACTATCTCCCTCTGCAGGAGCTACAGCCACATGACAGGACCAAATCATTTATATGCAATAAGACATTTGACAGGTCTGGATACAGTGAAGACTACTTAATCAATTAAGATTTAAAATTAAGCAGTTACTAGGTCTCTGACATTTTTGCAAAATTGCACGTTAATTTCTAAAACTAGTGTTAAAAAAATCAGTCATCATGTAGTGGACATGGCAGAAGCTATTTATGTTAGCTTTTTTTTTATTTACAACAGATGCAGAAATTACTCTGGGCATTACAAAGAAGTTAATCTTCTTCTATTAAATGTTAAGTACGTTGTTAGAATTTGTGTCAAAATATAATGTGGTGTTCTATTTTGAAACAAGATAAATTTACCCTGATGTTAGCTAATGCATATGCCTGAAAATCCTTTGAATACAAAAAAGTGTAGAATTTGGTTTAAGACATTCCCTCAGATTGGTTATAGGTTTCATTTGTTTATTTTTTTCCATTTGTTTTAATTGTTACTATTTGCCTATTATTGTTGCAGATATTGACTTAGAAGTCCCAGAGAGTAAAATTATTTGGTTATTGCAGACTTCCTTCTGAATGTTAACACACACTGTTATGTAACTTTTACTGACTAGTGAGATAGTAATAACTCTGTCTACTAAAATGGCACGGGGAGCTTGAATTCATCTACCAAGTGTCACAAGAACCGACATCATTTTTACTCAGATTGTGATCTATTTCATTTAATCTTACTGCAGTTTCATCTACCCCTCCAAGTTATATTAGAATCCTACTGATGATCAGGAAAAGGAAACAAAAAAACCAACCCACAATACAATACCTGAGACAACGGGCTAAGTCTGCAAATGAACCTGGACTACCAGTTGACCTTCATTATTACAGCCACATTCACTTTGGTCTTCCTCCCATCCAGATTATTCTCATGGTTTATTTAAGCTCAGGCTTTTGAGTTGTGCTGAAGGTGAAGGTTGCACCTAGCCTTGTCCTTTGCTGTCCTGACTTGATGACTCGTTTTCCTAGATGAACCTCAGTCCTATGTTGTAGTCATGTCCTGAGCCCCAACTCCTGCTGCTCCTGACTGGTATCACTTGGTGGGCACTGGATTTATTGCATTACCTCACATGTGAGGGACTGTCAGTAGACCCTAAGAGCGACTCAGCTGTGTCCCCTGGTGTTTTGGGATTCTGTCCTGCTTGCTGGGGTGACTGCCCTGCTGTCACCCTTGGGTCCCAGATCATCCTCTCTCTCACAATAAGCCTGCTCTTACTGACACTGGGTATCTTTCTATCGAGCAAAAACTTCAGCTTTGACCCAGGAACTGAGCACTTAAGGACAGAGTTTACCAAAAGCAGCCTGTTCAGTTAGAAGTTATCCTATGCAGACCATAGGGAATGATTAGGAAGAGTCACAAAAAAGAATACAGGTCTTCCTGTAGAAGTTCAGATTTAGCTTTACTAAATCTTATGCAAGAGAAAGAGGTTTACTGGAACACAGCAAAGATTGATCCAAGCACATCCTTTTTTCTCTCTCAATGACAAGTAATAGAGATGTTCAGAAAAGCATAAAGAAATGGCACAAAAGGATTATTCCTTGCATACATTTCTGCGCATACATAGATACAGGGACCTATAAGGCAAAGTGACACCAAGTTGTTGCATTTGATAGCCCACAGTGGGCATAACCTCTGTAACCTTTTAAATCCATTTAGATGTTTGACCTCTACAATAACCCGTGTTAATGAGTCTTCCGTTATGTGATGTGCATCCTTCCATTGTGAGCCTGCTGCTTGGATGCAGTCTGCTCCTTGCTGCAGAGAATCAGAAACCAAATCTCAAGAAAAAACAGGAGAAAATGTGAGACAAGAGGAAAGAGGAGCAAAAAGCATGGGTGACAATTCGCAAGCTGCAAGATAGACAAACAGCATTACATATGTCCTCCTGCCCTTCTTATGATTGATATAATCAGGCTATGTGTTCCAGAAAACACACTGCATGCAGTTTGAGAGCCTAAATAAGACAAATCTCTGAGGAAGAGTGGGCCAAAGTGGCTTGTTTTTTTCTTTCCAGCAGTATCCAAGTGCCAGAGTTCAAATCTGGATGTGCTTTATTTGTGTGCGAGGTAAACACACAAGCCAGTAAGGGTTCCTGGGTGAAGTCAGCATAAATGCAAGGCATGCCTTCCCACGGTGCATGCTTTTTTGTAAGAGCAGTAAAACAACAAACAGACCTGAAAGAAATAACAAGAAGTAAAATACTTCGTGTTCTAATCCATCTTGAATGTTTATCTTGTAAATATATAGTTCAAGTGCCTGAACCATCCAGATTGATTTAATTTTTAAAACATCTTCTGTGCAGACCATGTTCCAGGGAAGACAGGTTTTATTATAATACATGACACGTTGCCTGCCTGGCTGCACAGCAGAGCTTTCAAATGGGGCTTTGAAGGCCTTTTTTCCTGGGAGGAATAGCCCACTTTCTTTGCTGGGGCAGCAGACCTCACATCATGAAACAAACAGCAGTTCCTGTCCTTCATGCAAGGCCTTACTATTTATTTCTTTGGATGTCTGGTCACTCTGTTGAAAAAAATTCCCTGTCCGTCCATTTTCACTTCTGTTCACAATCAACACACCACTGGCTCTTTTATATATTTAAACAGTAGCAGGTGGCATTTTGGCAATTTGGCTGTCAGTCCATGCTCATGTATTGGCAAGTGCTTGCAGTTTTACTTTAAGTGAGACAGATGAAAATTACTGTCAAACAGAAATTAAACATTCTGAACTACTTGAGTAATCAGGTTGTTTAGTGAAGTCTAGAGTCATCCAAAGGGTGTAAGCAATGTATTTTTTTAATCTAACCCATATGATTTTTCCCTCTCATCTGAAGAATAGTCTTACTGATACCAAATGCCATTTAGCATGCAAGTAATGGAAATAGAAAGCACATATTCTAGGCATTTTAGTTTTACAATGTACCTTTGAATATTTTCTAGTTGACCAGAAGACTTGAAAAAACAGACTGTTGTCAGAGACTGCTTTACTAAATTCTGTTTGGTATAAATGATGAGAAAAGTATTTGAAGACATACTTCTTGCCCCTTACACCAATGTTCTTTAGTTAAATGCTTAAATCAAAATTACATTTGTCTCTATTTTCAATACTCTTAAAAACACTGCTGTTTCTCTTACAAAATGGAAAATACAGCCTCCACAATAACCTTGTGAATTGCTTACTCAGAGTCCTAATGGTTTGTATGTTCTTCATTTTTATAGGCTGAATTCCTGCTTTTGCTCTGTGTTGCTGTAACATTCAGTACAGTCAGGTCTGCCATGGATCTTTTAAATTATTTCAAGTTTGCAAGGAAGAAGAATGTCTTGGATAAATGTTCTGCTGGTATTTAACCTTAAAGGCTATGTTTCTGAGAAAACACCAGTATCCTCCCTTAATACGCACTGCTGTTTTTAGTGGCATAACAAAGAAACTGAAGATAAAACAATAGACAAAATCTGCAGCTTTTATGTGATTTTTCTTCCTTGTCTCCAATTTCACCCACGCAAGTCTGTCATCAGCATTATTTTTTCTTTTAATGAGGCCAAACAGTACTCAGTTTTTTCCTACTGACTTTCAAAAGAAAGCATAATGTTGTTTCATTTTATATTATTACTAACGTAAACCTTTGTGTAGCCAAAAAAAAATACATGAAAATGTATAGCTTCTGGGTAAACCAGTTCTGCAAAATTCTACGTGGCACTTTCTTTAGCCAGTAGTATTTTCTGATAGGAAACCAAAAATAACTTAATGCATTTCATTGCTGCAATCTCCAGATCCAAGGATAGACCAGATTTATTTTAATTAACTCATTTCTCTACTAGATTAAAAAACAATGCATCACCTTGAAATGCCAGAAGTCATGCACTAAATAAAGATCAAAAATATCATAACTCAAATCATCTGAAGATCAGTCATGAGCCATTTGAACTATCTGACTGAAACTGGTATTTCTCTGGGATCTAGTTTAATGTAATCCTAAATCTGTCCTTCCTCTGATAGAGTTCTGCCTTAATGGTTTCATTAATGCTGAGAGTCCACTTAGATGCAAAATTTAGCAACCCTTTGGAAATAATTCTCCATTCAGTTTTACAATCTTTCTGAAAATAAGCCTTCAAATTTGTCAGCCTCTGTAGGACAGAATCCTGTGTCATAACCCTGACCTACATAAGACTGCAGAGGCATCAGGAAGCATCCGTTTTCATTCAGTTCAGGCACACACCTCTGGGTAGACCTTTATTTGCAGTGCTTCAGACTCTCACGCTACTTTAGTCTTGTTCATTCCAAAACCCGCTTCCCAGAAGGTCAAAGACATCAGAGTAACTTTCTAACCCTGGCAGAAGTCTATGCCCAGAGAGAACTAGAGTCACCTAAATTTTAATGACAACATCTAGCTGTGGTATAAGCAGGCATTCCAGGAATCCTATATATGGAAGCTACAGGCTCTTGATTACTTTGACCAACCCTAGCATACTTACATATTAATGCAATAATTAGTATGGTAAAATGTTTACATGCACTACTCACCCAGTAGCAAAAGAAGCTGCTGGGGCTCTTTGCCCAGTGGACTTCTGAGCATCTCATGCTCAGGAGATGATACGTTTCTGCTACAAGTCCTGGCTAAACTTCTACATGCAGAACTAGTACTCTGCCCTGGTGTATTTTTCTAGTATTCCTGGATGACCAAAACTAGGTTAAAATTTTAAAAGAGTAAAGGATTTTTTTTTCATCCTGACACGTGAAAGTTTAAGGTACTTTCTGGAGCTGAAGAACAGGCAAAGCTGCCATGGAGCTACAGGTTTGCTCTTGCATGACAGGCATGGAAGCAACACCATTAATTCCTTATGTTCAATCAGTATTTGCACCAGTTGTTGAATGTAATTGTTAGAAGATGCTAAAAAAACCTACAAATGCAGGTAGCCATGAAATTCTGGATAGATAATCCATACCTGCATAACAATACTCTCACTACCACCACACTAGATAACGTTCAGATACATTAATTTCTATTCCAGGTTTGGAAATCCATGACTGGTTCCCGAAAGAAATTTGTCTTATGACTAAGGAAAAATTGTGATCATTTGCAAGCCTTAACAACTGTGAAACTAAACATGGGAAGATTTCTGCTTAGACAAGTGCTGTGCAAAGAAAAACCACTGGGAGAGCCAATGTTCCCTTTTATTATTAATTAATTGAAGAATGGTACAGATCAGAGATCTACAGCTTTGATTTGTGGTTTATCAATGTCATTTTTTTAATTGGCATATTACATCATTTTGAAGCCTGAAAATAGGAATACAATTTTGGGAATGAGAAAGCCAAAGAGTAGATAATTCCAAGAATAATCCCTGCTGAACAAATGATTTTCAGTAGTTATTGTATTTTTGTGTTTCCTCATCTGAGATCATCTAAGCTAGGTAAAGTGATGCCGTCTCTGTTTCTAGTAGCCTGAGAGTACTGGTGTTTAAACTGCAGCCCTCTAATCCTCTAAGATCAGGTCATTTAGCAGAGATATTTATCTCCAGTCAGAAGCATCAAGCCCTTTATTTCTCCAAAGTTTCATTGAAGAGATGTATTGAATTTCAGCACATTTCAGTAAGAGCTGAAGAAACAGAGGCTCCCTAGAAGCATGGCTGCTCTCCAGCTTTGTAGGCTGAGCTGCCCAGCTCTGGTGCTCCCCCCAGGCTCAAACTATCAGCTGCCATGTCAGTTTCCCATCGTTATTATTTTAATTAATCAGCGTCCCAGGGAAAAGCCTAACAAAACACCACTAAAATCAGATCTCCCAAACTGGCTGGAGTTCTCCTAATTCTTCCATTTTCCCTTCATGTTTGACTTTTCTCTTTAAGAACATATGGAAAGTAACAGTAAAAGGATGGAGTTCTCGTATGTTTTAGAAGATACCTGGGCCCATCAAAGGAGAAATAAATTTTCTCATGTTTTATTATACTCTTCTAACAGAAGACCAAATTAATTTTTGTTAGTTCAATATAAATTTTATGTCTGAATGTCCAAAAATATTTGCAAAGTGTCAGAATAATGGAGATTATTATTAAAGATTATGGGGCTATTTGATTTAACTGCTTTTTTTCTCACCTGTAAAAGATGTCATGCATGCCTTCTTAACCTCCCAGTTTTAGAAAATAAGTTGGTTACAGCTGCTTGGATGTCAGATTAGAGAGGGACTGGGAATTGAAACACAGAGAAGCAGCCCACATTTTGCATTGAAAGCTATTCAAAATTATTGTTATTTTCAGCTGGCACTGTCTGTTGAGGAATCAGTGTAGGATTCCTTTGCAGGAGTAAGTTGGGCCCAAATCATAAGTGATCACACAAGATCAGAAAAGAACAAGTTTTTGTCTCTTTTCCCAGGCATCAGACCCAGAGTAAGGGTTGAAAAAATAGTTCCACTTACATTGTTAATAAATCTAAACTTATGAGATGGAATAAAAAATACTACTGACCTCACTCTAAGGACAGAAATCACTTAGAAATGCAGAGTGAAGGTAGAAATAAATTCTGTGCTGAAAGAATTTAAATATATGTTGGAAAGCAAAAGCAAGAGATTTAGTCTTGAGTAGAACCTGTGGGTTCCCCAGCACACAAGAGATATTGCTCCCATACTGGAGGGAGTGCAGCAGAGGAAAGGCCACCAAAATGGGCAGGGAACTGGGGCCCATGGTGCACCAGGAGAGGTTGTGGGAGCTGGGCTTCCCTTGCCTTTACTTTATTTTATTTACTGAAGTAAATAAGACAGGCTAAACAGGGAAGTGGGTGGGCTCTTCCATTATCTTGTGGGTAGTTGCAGTCAACACCCAGCCAGACTCTTCTCAGAGCTGCCCAGCCAAGGCAGGAGGCAGCAGACACCAGCTGCAGGAAAGGAGATGCTATCTGCACAGAAGGAAGAAAATAATGTTTAGATTATTTGATCAGGGAGATCAGACAGGAGAATGAGGTGCCCAGAAAGGCTGTGGCATCTCCAGCCTGGAGATGATCAGAACTTGAATAACCAAAGCACTCAGCAACCCAATCAAATTCTGAAAGGAGCAAAGGCAGGACCTGCAGAGATCGTAGCCAACTTAAATTACTCTGTGGCTCTCTGTACAGAAGTAGTATATACTACATTCTTCTGGGATATTCGGAAAATATCCAGAAGCTGTTTGGGAAAATATACCAAAAGCCATTACTAATACAAAGTTGGAGTGGTGCCAACAAGAGAGACAATTTATATTTGTATCGGTAGTGTTTTGGGAGCCGAGGTTCATGATGGACCACAGCTCCTGCTTAAACTCCTGTGTCCATCCCATAGAATCACCTTTTTCCTTACCAGGTCTCTAATGCAGCTGGTTCTGCATAGGAAAATTCAGGCACAAACTTCTGTTACACTTCTACCTGAAAAGATCAAGATTCTGCATTTTTTAGGTCCTTGGAGACAGCCTTAATTAGTCTGATCTTTTGCAGGATCTTTTAATTAAAGTAAAATGAGCAACAGCAGCACCTTAGCTTGCAGTTTGAAATTTTGATATAGTTTCAGCAGATACAAAACTCAGTCCACAAACTTATCCTCACAGTCAGCACAATCTGCTTGCAAATCTTGAGGTTTGCTGAACTGTTTCCATTTCAGGTGAAAAAAAAATCAATTTACAAAACAAAACAAAACACCATTAAAGAAAATTATACTAAACTCAGGGTCTATTCACAGACTGGAACTAAACTCTACTTTACATATCCTGAAGCTAGCTCTAAACAATCATATAAATTTATATATGTGACCATAGTATTGCACAGAGATATTAGGAACCATTAGGAAATGGTGCCAAGGGCACTGTGGATTTAAACCCACTGTCAGATTTCCCAAGTACAACTCCAAGACGACCTTGGAAATAGATGACACTGTGATCTAAAGATGGGTTAAAGCCATACAAAAATCTTTTAGCAGCTCTTGCTCACCCTTTAGGCGTGCATGGGAAGAAAATTTGGTCTTGAACCTAGACCAGTTCAGCCGTGAACAAGTAAGCTAAATATACCATGGGGAACCACAGGAGCATGGGAACATCTTTTCTCGTTTTATTTGTGGGCAGTCTAGAACAGTTCACCAAAGGTGAGGTGAACATTGGATTGAGAGGAAAAGATTCTTCCTGTCTCAACCATTCTTGCCCTACCTCCAAACAGGAGAAGTAAATAGGGGATTAGAACAATAAAAATGCAGTGAAAGGAAAGTAATCTGGTGTCCTTCCAATGAGGAAATCTAATTCTTTCACAGTACTACATGGACACTGCAATACTGTTGCTTCTTCTAAAAAATTTCAACCAACCCTAGCTTTAGGATTACCTATAAGAAACCCACCAAGCAGGTGTTTGCATTATTTTCTTGAACCCTCTTAAGTACTTTACATGATAAATGCTCATGCAGAAAGTAGCGTTAGGGTGAATCTCACGTGAAAAACCTTCCCGGGCCACATATAAGGTCAAACACCTTACCTTTTCATATGGTTACTACACTAACAAATATCTAGGGACATATTTCCTGGCTGCTACAAGATATATTTTCCATGCTGTGGAATTTAGCACATGATGGTGTCTTAAACTGGAAATTGCTACTTCTAAAGCAATAGCAACAATGAAAAAAGCACTGCACTCCAGAACCACCGACACTAACACTGCTTTCCTGGTTTTTGGAGTTAATGTGTTTCAGCACCCAGACACTTACGCACCTCCTAACACATAATTTGTTTAATGAAGAAGAAGAAAGAAGGAAAAATAAAAAAACCTGCACTTTCTGCTGTCTTTATTAGTCTTATTTTGCAATGCACAAGCCAAAATCACAGATCACCATCATGTGGTGCAGTGCACTGTGCATATGGAAGAAGGAATATATCCTCTGCCTGAAACTATCTAAAATTTAAGCCTATAGGGCAGATGACAGTCAATGCTAAAGCATCTTGCTAGCCAAAAATGTTAAAAACTGCAAAATCATTCCGTTTTTCTTGAGTTTTCACTCATTCCTTATTTAAGAAGGAAAACACTCCTGTTGCCATCAGTGAGAAACCTTAACTAAATCAGGATAAAATTAATCTGCCTTTCCTCAAATCCCACACAGCATATGAACAAAATCAGGGCCATTTGTCTTGCCTGTCCCTGATGTCTGCCTGCTTTTCAAGGCTGTTTTCTTCTTTCTCGCTGCCCGTCTGAGGGAACTTTTCTTTAAGTTCTAGAAATCCGCTTACCTAATACACACAGAAAATAAATCGCTTATGTGTGCCACATCATAATCAGCATTTGGTTTATAATGAGGTGTAAGTTACAAAACACTTCAGCAGACAAGGAAATAACTGGGAGTTGGAGTGAAAGATGGAGGAGAAAGAACCCTTTATAGAATATATTTTAAAAGAGACAAAATGAGGCCAATGAGAAGTGAAGGTCTGCTAAAAAACCAGTGCTGTAAACAAGCCTTTATGCAACTTTTAAAGAAAAAACTAACAGCTGTAGAAGCAGGGGTGCTATAGAAGCCAGTTTTCCTGTTGATTTCTGTCTCCTGCTGGCTGCCTCAGGAACAAGTTCTGACTAAAGCTTTTGCCACCAGGGGGCCATTCTGAGAGAACTCTGCTGCCAGGACTCCCTAATGAAGCACCCCTAACAGGCATCCAGGCAAACACATCAGTCCTGCAGAGCACGGTCTCATAACCTCCATTCCCTTCAAAGAGAGGGGAAACATTATTTGGTAGAATTAAAATAACATGGCATCAGATGAATTAGGTCATCCACATCATGTAAAAATAGAACAAAGAGCTCTTAAAATGCACAGTCATCTTCTGCTGTCCTACATCCCACTTCACAGCCTTTTGTTGCCACTCCTGGTTGCTCCAAGGTAGGTTTCAGGACATGACTGCTAAAAACAAGAACTTTGTGGCAATTTGCAGCTGATGGCAATATGGGCTAAGAAGAAAAAAGCATTTGCTATCTAGATTATTTGAACTAAACGTTTTAAAACAGGTAAGCATTTTGTCTTCTTTAAAAGCTGATTTGGTAGATCCATAACTGCAAAATGTTATTACATTAAACAGCAGTAGGTATACGTAGAGCACTGTCTGATCTCTATTAGAAAGTGAAAATTGTCATATATATGACATTATTAAAAGGACCTACATGTAAAGAAGAGTCCTGCTGCTAACATGCTGAATTAAACAGTCTCATAAAAGGGCGTTAGTCGTGTACCAGCACTCAGCACCATTTCACAAGCAGAAGTCACCCCTCAGCCCCATTCTACTACGTCCCTGCCTCCTGCCACGCTGTTTGCTCTGTCTTTTGAACCCTTCTGTGCAGAAATCACAGTGACAAGAAACCTACACCCCCTGCTACTTCTCTTTCATTTCAAGGTACTCCCTTCTTTGCAATTTCTCCTTTGCATAAATCTGGCTCCTTGCATTGCTACAATGTCTGCTACCGCCTGGTGTGGGACAGGAATCCTGGATTTCCTGGCTCTAAGAGAAGGCAGGAGCAAGCCAACTGCCAAACTCCCACAGGGATAAAAATGTTTATCTGGAAATCATGCTGGTGCTGCAGATACTGGGATGGTTAGAAGCACACTGTTTCTGTGCTGTCCCACCTAAAATAATGAAGGACAGACAAGAGGAAGCTGCCCATGAGATCTGCCCCAACAAGGCTGCAAGTGGTCCAATGCATGGTGGATGATCAGCAGCTGGAAGGGGCCCCTGGTATCAGACAGGCTGGGTGCACACACTGCCAACACACAGGAAACCACCACCTCTCCAAATATTAGCTGAAATCAGAACCACCTCCCCTATGCCCACATAGAAATTCTTGGGTCAAGCTAATGGAGTTCAAATAACTCACAGGTTTTGTTTGTTTTGGTTTTCTTTTTCTCATTCTTCCTTTTTTTTTTTTTTTTAAAATTTTCCAAAGGACTTTGGACTTGATCTAACACTTCAAATTCTCTCCCCTCCAACCCATCTCCAAGCCCTGTGGTCCTGTGGTCCCCTCTTCTGAAAATGACAGCTGAATAGGGGCAGGGCACAGAAGGAACTGTCTTGTAAAGAACCAGTTTCTTCTTTGGTAGTTTATGCTGTTTCCAGCTGAATACACAGGCAAGCATTCTAGCAGCACAGCTGATGTATTTGAAGTACAAAAAGAAGCACATGGAAAACGTAAAATGAGCCCTGCAAGCAGGTCTAGTTGAACAGAAGACACTCTTTTCAGATTAAATAAACTGTAAGGCATATATGCAAGATAAACATCTGAAACACAGTACCTTACCAATCTCGATTTTTTGGCAAATTGCCTGTATACTGTACTTGGTCCTAAGGGTAAAAATTCAGACATCTTGTTGCTAGTTGAGAAGGATTGGCTCCCAGCAGTAAGCAACACAGTTTGTCTGCTTGCAGGGTTCTGGGTTGATCTTGGCCTGAGTATCCATTCTCTCTTCTGGCATAGGTTTACATGCATTTTTTGAGAATGCTTCAAGCTTCAAACTTTGTTTAGTCATTCCTGTGGAAAGCTGCCTCATCGCCTCATTTACTCTTGGTTGGCAGCATAACGCACGTAGATAGTTTTGAGCAGTTACATTCTCTGATCTCTGGCTCATTTCAGGTATCAGTCACAATCTTGCATTTAAGCTCGCAGTGACTCTTTCTACTGATTGTTCAGTTCAGTTTATGCAAGATAAAAATCAAGAGAAGGAAGACCTTTTTGATTCTAATTTAAGAAAGTGCTGCATGATGGACAGCTCATTCACACTGCTGTCCCTTGGCAAGTTGTTATACTATTTAGACAAAATTGTCATTTTGGCATCTATTCATTACTACTAATTACGTTATAATAAAAATAATTCAGTTTAGCATTTATTTTATCTTTATAGGAATTAAGGAACAGAAATGGCACCAAATGAATCAGAGTATGGATACCTAATTAGTAATAATCAAACCACAGGGTTATCCAGATCATCTTTGTCAAATGACCTATAGTAAACAACAGTGTGGGCCTTTGTGGTAGCACACATCCTCACAGCTCACACTTATTGTGATTCTGTGCAAAGTAGCTTTACCACCTGTCTTATTTATGATCCATTTCTCATGGATTCAGCTTATGCCTTCTGGAGAGGGAAATGCAGCAAACAAAGAAAAACTTGTCCAAAAAACTAGCCAAAGAAAATCTCACCTCTCTGTTTACAGAGAAGCCTCATGTTTCTGTCCTCATTTCAGACACTCACAGAAGTAATAAGTGCTTGATTTTCTGCTTCCAGTGGGTTCCTCAAGACCTGTGTTTTCTCAGTTTGTACACACTTTCCATCAACAATGCTCAATAAGCAGTTGAGAGAGCCTTCTTTGGTAGCTTTTTTTCCTGTATTTTTTTTTTCAGGTAACATTTTCCTGTTCAGAGCTGCTCAGCTTGGCAAATGAGTGTTTTGGTTACACCACATTTAAATCTCCCCCAAATACTCTTGCACTTGTGTAGGCCAAGGAAAAATTTACCCAACAATGTTTTCAGTTTTCTAGACTAGCACAAATGACTTCAAACTTTCCTTTACTATCTCTGTGGCCCAAATTGGCATGAAATAAAACAAAATTTTACTGTAGAGAAGGTGACAGAGGCAACACCTTTATATCAGAAAGAGTTGCAGAGAGAAAAAGAGGCTATTTGCAAAAGTATGAAAAATTCTTACTCAAAGATTGATTGATAGATAAAAGTATTGGTTTAGTATAGCACTTCTAAATCTAGGACATGTAGCATTATTAATGGCAGCTCTTGTGGTTCATTACTTTTGTGAGGAACAAAATGACTTTGTAATTTGTAAGATGAGAAGATTCTGAACATATTAGCAATAAGGTAGGCATGCTTAAAATTATAAATCTTACACACCTGCTCACATAGGAACAGTTTCAGTGGGTGAAGGGGCTTGTGCAGCTCTTTTCCCATCATGAAGTTGGACATTCCTCCAAACCAAAAAAGATTTTTTGTGCATATACCATGCGTACTTCTTGCATACATGTTGTATGTAGGATTTATATTATCCCATGGTTCTAAGGGACTTCTGCGTCCAGAGTTTGATCAGATTGCTCTGTGCCTTGGTCAGTCAAGTTCTGAACATCTTCAGGTTCTTAAAGTCTTCCTGTCCTGCTCCCAAGCTTGGTGTCATTGATTGAGTGCACC
>WAAB01024136.1:0-28582 GCA_013389865.1 Piaya cayana | reverse complement strand
CATAGAATAGTTTTGGTTGGAAACAACCTTAAACATCATCTTTGATACAACCCCCCTGCCATGGGCAGGGACACCTCCCACTAGATCAGCCTGCCCAAGGCCCCATCCAACCTGGCCTTGAACACGTCCAGGGATGGGGCAGCCACAGATTCCCTGGGTAACTTTTGCCAGTGTCTCACTACTCTCAGAGTGAAGAAATTCTTCCTAATTTCTAGTCTAAATCTGCCCCTCTCCAGTTTATATCCATTGCCCCTACTCCTATCACTACAAGCCTTTTTAAACAGTCCCTCCCCAGCTTTCTTGAAGGCTCCCTTCAGAATACTCAGTTAAAGAATAATTCAAATGGTAATGCTCACTGCGATAGATTCAGCCTAAATACATATATAATTGACAAGGAGTTTCAGGCAAGTTATTTCCTAGAAAATTCTTTAATGTTTGCAAATTCTTAGCTATAATAATATATTGAATGTCAAGATATGCTGTGAGGGCTTGTTTGTTTCTATAGCCATGAGGCAGTAGTGGAATATTCTGTGTACATTTTTTCCCACTGGGTTTCTCCACCTTGTGGTACATGACCTGACAAGTATCAAGCTGAAGAGGCAGTATAGAAGCATGATCCATTTTATGGGACTATATTTTAAAGGAACACCAAAAAGGAGGGAAAGGAATTCCAATATATCAGATAAATCTGAACAAATTTATTCTATGTCTTCCTACCTCTTTTGTCATAGTGCAAGACTGAAAGTCTGTTTCTACATATGTTTCCCATTGAATTCAAGACCTGGTAGTGCATAAACAATCGACTAATTTTTTAAGTTGCTATTGCTTATCAAAAATTAATGAGAGCAACTGTGTGTACTTTCCACATTTTACTTGATATATAAACAGAGCAGTAGGGTTAATTGCGAAAACTGTTTACTTTTTGGGGGTGGGGGAATAAAACCCACTCAGTTGCTGCCGTTTTTCAAGCTGTGAAATGTTTCCCTCTGTAGCACATATGCCTCACTACAATCTGGCAAACAGCCACAGGAAAAAAACTAAAAGTGCAACAAAACAACAAGCCAAGACAATAAGATACCTCTCGTTTTAATTTTTTTCTTTCCCCCCAGCTCACAGTATAATATAAGAAACCATGTACATTGCGTGTAGTTTCCCTTCTATGAAGGTGTCAAAATGAGACATTAAATATTGACCTCCATGACCATGCTGGAACACGAAATTAAAGTTAGTCATAAGCAAGGAAAGGAAGCATGCTCAGATTGAACTGTTTTCTGAACAATCTACACAGTTCAATAAAACAGAAATTCAGTTTAATTATTTATCATTTATGCTAGTTGTAGTGTACAGGGAAAATAGCCTAAAACATGCATTTCTTGACTGAAAGTATTGTTACTAAATACAGTATCTGCCAAGAACTGTCCCAGTTGTATGCACACTTTCTCGCCAGTGTCTTCTCTGTAACAATGGCTTCTCACTTTGATTTATGTCCATTTACCTAGCTCCCCAAGGGTATCCATACTTTTGGACATGAAATAGGTTTGTATTTTGGCAAACGCTCGGTTTTAAGTGGGACAATTTTAAAATTTTATATATATAATTCTTGGTCTGATTGGTTAATAGATCAAATATTAAAATACCTATTTTACAGTACATTGCTTACATAAATTTTGAGCCAGTCACGCAAATATTTCTCTAGTACTGTTTAATTTATGCCTGTTCTGGTCCTGAATGACATTGCAGAACATAAACAAGAGTTGGATCACACTCATGAGAATGACTAGGTTTGCTAGGAACTTTCTAGTTTACAGTGCCAAGCATAAGGAGAAGTCAAAGCTCTCCTCAAAAGGCATCTGTGAAAAATGCCATGGAAAAGTAGAATTAGACCAAGCCAAAGCTCCATCTTTTCCTATTGAGATGTTTTGCCAGAATGACTGAAATGTAGCCTATCAACAATCTGATCAGCTCCCACCACTCCAGACTCCCACCACTCATTACAGATGAATCAATTATTCTCATGTGATAGCAGAGGTACATGACATTCCATGCATCGATATGTGTGTGGAGACGCAGTAAGTACCTTCCTGAATTCTTTGGAAAAGCAACTTGTAGAACAAAGTTACTGGATTCAGTGGAAATGGCCATATGAGGTTTTTTGTTTATTATGTTTTATTGCATTTTTATTTATCAAGTTTTTTCCCAAAATGCAGACATAAATGAGCAAACTTATTAGTAGGACTGACAGAATAATTTTAATTGCAGAAAATGAAAGAAGCAGAGAATGATGGATATGAACCTGATAGGTGCTTAGTACTTACCATGACTGTAAAATAATACCACTCATCCTACTTTCCCTCTGCATCAATGGCTTGCCTACCCAGGAGAAAGAGCAACCACAATACTCTTCATGTGAGTGATATTTTGACAATTCTTACTTTGTAATGTAATTTAGGGTCCCTGAGTCACTAGCTACATCAGCATATAGAGAAAGGCAGTTGGTCTTATTCCTCTTCCTGCCTTCAACAACCTCTGCTGAAAGTCATGTCCTGAGTCTGATATTGCACGGGATGAAGGGTTTTGGTAGCAGAGCTCAGCATCTGAGCTCCTCAAGTATAGTTATAGAATTTTCTGAAGACTCATACCTTCTTTTTGCAGTGGTATCAAAAAGTTTGAGAGCCAGCAACTGCTTGCTTTTCTTGTCAGTCACATTTCTCAGTCAGTGACCACACATCTTCAGATTTAGATTCACCATGTTATCCAGCAGAGAGAATTCACATGCCTGACTTCTTCAGCAATACTTGATGAAACTGAAACTGAAGCTTCTTCAGTTGTTGTTGCTTTTATAGTAGTTACATTTTCTAGCTTAGTGGTCCAGTGAACAAGGTAATGAACGAGGAGTCACAGTGAAAACCTACAGGTCTCAATCCTACTATTTATAATTACCTCATGTTTATTGTAGAGTAGTGGACACAAGGTGTGGAATTCCTCAGCTATAATGAGGGCATCTTGAATTAGATAGCTAACTCTGGATAATATTTCATAGGTTTCTTTTGCAAGCAATGGAGACACATAAGCACCTATAGGGCAATTTATATCCTAGTAAAATTTGTGCAGAATGGGTCCTATAAGCTGCTCTTTCCATTAGCCGAGGCCACTCGCTGTGGTAAGCCCAGACTTAGACATCTGACTTTCAAGAATCTAAATTTCCTCATTATAACTCGACACATGGTAATTCAGGAAGTGATAGAAATCTGTAAAAATGTCTGAACATTTTTTCCTGCTTCTTCACTGCCCTCCTTTGAAAAAAATTTAATCTCTAAGATGCCATATTATCACTGTTACTATTTACCCTGCTTTAACAATAAAAATTTCTTCTAGGTGTTGGTTGGTTGATATGAAATGTTTTTTATTTGCAAAACCCAGCATTTTTCATCTGCAAAAGTACTCATATTGAGAAGTCAAAACCTGGTGGCAATGTAATCTAAACCAAGGAAAATCAGGAAGAGCTGTTTCATTGGAAGAACTCTGAACATATGGAATAAATAATCAAAGGCAAGCCTGAGACCCAGAAGTGTAAATGAGTTCAAGAGAGCCTCGGATTTCCTTGTTGAGCACTAAAGAGGTCAAGTCATAGAGTGAAATGGAAAAACAGGAGAGTAGGATTAAGGTAAATCAAAAAAAGTAGACATGCTGGGACAGATAACTTCTTCCTGTTTGTAAATTTCATGTTTTCAACAGACAGCTACACAGATGGTCTGCATTATTCCCACATCCTTTGAAACTCAGTTTCCAGAAATGTCACCTTGTTTTGTATCCTCTTGTGTAGCATAAAATGCATATGCTGTTTTCCAAAGTGTTCACATGCATTCTTGCTGTCAAGAATGGTCTACTTCATTAGCCATTACCATGGAAAAATGTGTGTAAGAAGGGAGATATAAACATTAATGGCATCAAATTCTTCTGCTGAGATCTGTGTGAGAGAAGGTTGCTGGTGGCTAACTCACACTGTGTGTTCACATTAGCAAGCAATTTGGCCCAAAAGGAATGAATCAGTTAGTGTAGAGACTGCTGTATTTTTGGTCAATGCAGTTCTGAGGTTGCATTTTAATCGTGAAAAAACAATCCCTCTTCCTGCCTCATGAAAATTGTCTGAATGTCCTTTAGCTTGGACACTAATTAAACTCCGTAACCTGTTAATGTTTGGAAAATATTTAGTACGGAGTGAAACTTCTAGTTTGGGTTGATTTAGAAGCAATCTGTTCAGTACACACGAAAACAGGTTTGCAAAGGGAATTAACAAGGAGTGTTTGAATGCTGCTCCAGATCAAAATGTACATGGTGATGTAGTCTTTGTTACCCATGTTCACTCATGACTAGCTCTCCTGGATGGTCTGATTTGCTCCATTGCACCAGACACTACTTCACTGTGGAAACTACCTTCTGGATACTGTCTTATTTTCATTACATCATTAAATGAGAGGAACAGTAAGCACTTAGAGAGACTGAATATCCTACAAAGTAGTCCCATGCTTGGGTTTAACTGTGCTCTTGGTCTTCTCAGACTCATCACTGGCAATGGGTCAAGTCTCAGAGCTCAGAGATGGTTGTGGCAAATTCAACCAAAATTTCTTCTGCTGGATCTGAGCAACCAGCTATCCCATCTCTATTCCCCTATGCATTCTCATGGGACAGAGGAGAAGGAGGTATGTTCTTTTCTGATAGCACAGACCAGGGTGACATATGAATAGTTTATGACCACTAAGAAAAGATTCAAAATAACATGACCTTAGATCAAGATGTACATAACAGGATTTTCCCTCTTATAAGACTGCTTAAAACTCCTCTTTCTTGCAGTCCCAGCTTTTCCTTCAGCTTTTACTTCTAAAACATGGACTAAGATACATATTGTTTTTTACTACCCCACAGGACATACATAGACACATCACTACCTGATCCTTCTACACAGTTTATAAAATGCCTTGTAGGAATTAGTCACATGGACAAACCCAGTCCTGTGCTCTGGTTCCATTTGGACCCATTGCCTCCCAGTAACAGTGCAACATACCCACTCCTGCAACATGCAGTAGTCCCTTTTCCAATGACACCGTCATTCCATAAGAGGGGAAGGCTTGGCAATAGGGAAGAGATTTCCTGCTGTGTTTACAGCAGCAAAGAATTTTAGTAAGGTGCAAATCCCATTTCTAGCCAGTTATGGGCAAGGGATCAAAGCTCTGGTAATGCCCTGTGGAGAAAGAGGACACGGCTCTACCTTTCTTGCCCTCAGACCTAATGTGGGTGGCACATGTTCAGAGATAAAAGAGCCCGGAGAAGTTCAACATCTGATTTCCTCCACAACCTTCCTTCTCTGCCCTTTTGTGAAGGCAGGACACCAAAACATATGTTTACTTTGCTAGGACATGGTCAAAGGCAGTGAACAAAATGAACAGATCAGGGAAGATCAGAGCCTTTTTAAGAATCTCATTTCCTTAAAAGAGTAACTTTGGAGCCCAGGGGGTTGTTCTTAGCAAAGCTTGTATAACTTGAAAGGAGAGTTGGCCCCTTATCATATTACTGTTTTCCACAAAGAAAAAATCCTAAAAACAAGAATGTAATTGAGAGTAAAGGCAGTACTACCAGTCTATGAACACTACCCTAGCAAAGTTTATAAAAGAGGCAAAATATTACTTTAAAACTAACATAAAAACCCTACAACTAACCAATCCCAACACTGAACTCCATAAAATACGATTTCACCTTTGTTGTAATCTAATCTTACTTCATACAGTCTCCAGACACTTATGAATAAAATTTTTGGGTTTCAAACAGTTGTGAAGTGTATACTAGAACTCAGCTCTATGAATAAGCATGGGCATGAATCTAATCATGATTATTGAAGAATTTTAGATAGAATTGTCTAGTGTTTGGAACAATTCATACACCTTACATTGATACTATAAACATACCATGTTTGTACATTTGTTTTGGAAAGGAAAATTGCTAACAAAATCTCTGTACCATAACGAAAATCAAATATGTCTCGTTAAGATCTTGTCTAAATATAAGAAGACACTGCATGCTTTCCTCTTCCCTTACAAAATACAAGAAGGATTTTAGTCTGAAAAGAACATTAGACTATATTTGATTACTCTGAGGTGACTGAATAGTTAAATTTGTTCTTTCTTAATACATTGTCTCTGCTGGAGTGACTACTGGGTTTTTTCCGGAATTCCACATGGTGCTCCATCAGATGTTGGTCTCTCAGTCAAAGAGGCACACAGAGGCATCATGAATATTTTCATACATAAAATCACATTTTTCTTGCAGTCATGAAGCAGTACTACTAAGAAGTTGTTCTTACAGCTGTTTATCTTTCTGGTCCCTGTATCTGCATGCAGCTGGGAACATAACGGGTTAAGTAACACTGCTCTGCTCCTACCATGTCTGTCTCTGGCAGGACAGGAGGTTATGCAGCAGGGATCTCACAGGAAGGTGAATGCTTCTCCTAATGAGGTGAAGCTGATGGCTCTAATGCAGTGGAACAGCTGCAGCAGGCTCTTTCCCAGCTCGGAGTCACACTGAGATCAGATTCAGCATATAGCAGCTCTGTTTTCTTCACACACTATAATTATGACTGATTTGCAAAAGATATAAAACTCTACCTTTTAATGACAAGAGCTTTAAGCTTGTGAGGCCTTCGAGAATGGGGGTTTGGTGCTGTTCCAGCAAGGACTAGCTCCCTTCTGCCTCCTCAATCTTCTCCTTGGCTAGCAAGGTTAGTTTACCCTTTTGCTGCGGTCTTCTTAGAGTGCACCAGGGTGCTGGGAGGGAACAGGAATCCTAGTTTCAAGTTTTAACTGTAGTGCAAACACATCAGTCTGCCTTGTTGCAAATGCAGATGATATATAAAACACAGATATGGGAGACTCGTGACTTTTCTTCTTCTATATTAACAATTCTGTTATTTCTGTTAATGGCCCTATAACATAGTTAGACTTCATGGGAGGTATATGCATGTGATTTGCTGCCTGTTAAATTCTTAAATTCCACCCCTCAAAGCTAAAAGTTGAACACAAAATACGTGATTCTCCAAATTCACTGCCTGGATCTGTTGTGGTTGTGCACCTCATTGCTTGGACATTTACATCATCTCAGTCCTGGGTCCCTAGACTTCAGGATGAGTACATGAGGCACATGTTGGATCTATGTGTTCTGGGAGCTTCCGGGGCAGTACAAGGTTGGACACTAAAAAACCAAGACTAACCTTATGGTTTAGGAGAAAGAGTGGGAGGAGAGAGACAAATAGGTGGTTACAGAACATTTTCTCTCTCGTCACAGTGATATAAGGTTCAACTCGATTGCTTCATTTAGTATGAGTGGATGCATGTTCAGATATAGACTTAACATCAAGTTTCTTGTGAAACTGGAGAAATTCACAATGAGAACCTTTCAGTTCCTTACTGAGGCTTGTAGTGAAGAGGTCCTAAAGACCAAGTTGGTTCTCAAAGAAAGACATGAAAGTAAAGATGACTGAGATCCTCAACAGCCTTTCAGAAAATGAATTGTAGAATTGCCTTGAACAATAACAGCATGGTATGCAGCTGTGTGTTAATTCAGAAGGGAACAATTTTGAAAATGATCTAAGCAGATTTTCTTAATTTGTTAAATAAAAAGAGTTATAGACACAGTCTTTTTTTTTTTTTTTTTGTCAGAACTCATATTCCCACACAGATGTTAGGTTTCTAGAGGAAAGTGAGCTGGCTTTTGGTCAAGCTGCAGGCTCAACAGAAGTGCTCAGGACAGTGCCAGTCCACAGAGACATGCTCACAGAAAATAGTCCCTACTACTATTACCTAGACTTTAGTTTGAGTGTTTATTAAATCTGTTGTGAATCTAAGAGTTTTAAAATAGAAAGATCTTTTTCCTAAAAAAAAAAAAGAAAAGGTATCAGTCTTGGTAAGTAGCGCATGAGACTTTGGAAGTGCTGGAGTAAAAAATTCTATTGCAATGAAAATTATTTCCCTGAATTTCAAATTGTTATTCAGTCTTTAAATATGTGATCATTAAAAGTCTCAAGGATACAAAAAAAAAAAGAAGCAGAGCAGAAAGCTTCGGGAAAGAAACGGTCTTTTTCCTTCTGGTATGTTATCATGAGATTAGACTAGGACACAGGAACCTTTCCTGCTAAAACGTTGCCTCATTTGGGCAGCTTGATTCTGGCAGCTACCAACATTTGCTGATTGGACATTGCAAACTGGACACTCTTTTAATATCATTGTTGTATGCATTATTTTATAAAATTTATTGTCTGCATAAATATATGCATTTCATGATTTAGCAAAGAGGTAAATTTTCCCTTAAAGTTATAAGATACGATAATGACATTGCTACTATGTTAAAACCACAGGCAACTTACATCCAACTCATTATGACACAGTTTTGTCGATTGCTGGTCTCGGTAGTGTTTTGAAATGTAATGGCAGAGTTCAAAAAATATAGTTAGGAATTTTTGAGGGAGGTAATAAATAAATTATAACTAATAATAATATTTTCAACAGATTGCTGACACAGGAATAAAAGCTGTAGAGCCAAATTGAACCATATGCTTTTTGAAAAAGCAATTTCACAAGTGGAAACTCTATTAGTATCTCTGTATGTTATTAGGACAGCAGGATTCATCTGCAACTAGACTTATTTGCTGTATTAGATTAGATTCAGTTGCCCATTGTGTATGGAAATATGCACAGCTGTCCTGTATGCACTGTCAAGTCCATAGAGGCTAAAACAGTATTTTCATCTCTTTTTATTCACATTTGGTGTTTCTTAGTATATGTTTTTCCTCTATGGTTTCCCTGTTGATAAATACTGAATCTGGAAGAGAGGAGGAAAGCACATTGGCATCAACTCCTCTGCTGCTTCACAAAGAACCAGAAATGCGCAGTAACAGCGGAGGGAAATAAAATTCTGTGTGCAGAGACCTAATGCTGTGACACTGTCACCATCTTTTAACTTTCATTACATGTTGGCAACTCAGGTGTAAATCGTCACATAGAGAAAACTTAGTTCATTTTGAAATGACATATAAAGTTGATGCTAGCTGTCAACCACTCTCCTGAGAGAACAAGCAGCTGAAGTTGTTGTACCCCAGCTGCCAAAGCCCAGGACTAGAGGAGGGCTGAGAAAATGTGTCTGACATATTGCTGCTTAAAGCACATGAAGGCTGTAATTGGGGTTATCCCTGGCAACTAGGTCTGATATTTCCTCCACTGCTTTGTGCCAACCAACAAGGGCATAACAGACAAAACAGGAACCAGAACTGAGTTCTTCATCTGAAAATAATAATTTTACTTGTTTCCTATCTTATGGTTTATCTCTCCCTCCTACAAGTATGTTGATATCAAGCAACACCAAAGCCATTTTATCAGCATTTTGTTACTATTTTGAATTTGAAGTCATGAAAGGTGAAAGTCTCATCATTTGCACAGGCAACTCTCAAGATTCTCACTGGGACAACAGAGCAAGGCAGACTCTGAGTAAACCAGAAAGCATGTTAAATGCCAAACAATATATAGATTCCTCTTGAATAAGTGCTTTAACAAGTTTTTCAATGATGCTTTGAATGAGCATGCCTATTAAAAAATAAGAAAAAAATAGATAGAAGATCAACATTTTGTTTTAGGTAGCTGAACAATGAACAAAGCTACTACACACATTCAAAAGACCAAAAATATTTCCTGTGGCTTCTGAGACGCACAGAAAGAATGTAAAGGTATTTCTGGTCATTTTGCTGAAATCTTTAATTTGTAGGGATCCTTAAGGACAGACACAGTTGAATGGAATTAATACTTTCAGAGGCTGACAGATGACCAGCCAGCTGACTAGATGACTGAACCTAATTACTCATAGCAAAGTAAAAAATGGTCATATTTGACCCGTATAAGCCAGATTTTGTTGAAAATATCCTTGTTGCACACAGGAAGGTCTCTCCTTGTGGATGTTGTGTGATACAGTCAAGCCTAATCCTCATTGATATCTGGAGCTTGCAGAGGACTTCTGCCAAGGATCAAATTATAGTTGGCCTCAAACAGAGCAGGATGAACTCAGCTAGGCAGCAGTGAGAGATGGGATGGGGTAAGAAGAACAACACCCTGCTGCACAGATCACATCTGAAATACTAAACTCTGTGGGTGAAACTATTGCTGAATTTAGGAGCCTTGGCGACAACCCGATTTGTCACTGTATTGAGATAACAGATCTAAGTTAAACAACGAGCAGTATGCCAAGATTAGCTTCACATTTGAAGCAAACACCCTCTAAGAAATTACAAAAAAAATTTTAAATGCCTTGGAGGGGGGAAGGTTAGACTTCACTATTGTTAGGATTGTGGGGGTTTTTTAATACGTCATAGGAACTGTCTTTGCTCTCTTTCTTTTCCATGCTTAAATTTAGTAGCGTTGTAAGAGAAAATCATAATTCTGCTGATGCAGATATCCTTGCTATCCTTTCCTTTCATCCTGGCTAAGATACTGCAGATATTTCTCCCTAACACCCTCATATGTACAATTAACAGCTAATGTGGAATTCCCTTGCCTGTTCTCTGTTGGCCTTGAATACTTGCAGCTCATAATTCCAGACCTGTCTCCATTACTACCTACTTTCACCCCCCATTGCAAACACAGCTACAAATATTACCAGAAATCAAGGCGTTAATGGCATCACGTAAGAATAGACTTTCTACTACTTTCCCAGAGAAAATTGTACAGGTACAAATGCAAACATATTGTAGAAAAGGGGAAAATAACGGGGAGCAGACAGAAAGCAAATAGCTGAGTTGAAGCCTTTTGGAGACTCTACTCATCATTAACATTCCCATAGTTATTTTTTTTCCCCAAGGGCAGGAAAAAGCCAACACATTAAAACTTTTTAGTCTTCTAATCTAATCTAAGGGACTCATAGCAACAGACAAATCTCTCCTAATTGTCTCTAATAAGTAAAATAACATGAGAACCAAATTCTTTTGGAGACATTCCAGGAACTTTCATTTCTTTATTTCTGCCTGCTCCCTTATGACGGTAATTTCTTTTTATCTGATCTTCATCTGCACTGATTACTTTACAAATTAGAGCTGTGCTTTTACTGGTTGCACATCAACGTCTTTATAGCTAGTACTCAAAAAAAGTTTCTAAACCAAATCCTCCTAGGCTTTGTTTTGAGTTTTTCTTGTTGGTTTGCAACAGCAGAGGCGGCAGAAGGAGGCTCTTTCTTGGCCTGAGAAACCCTCCTGCTCTCTAGTAACCACAGCTCCTGGGCTCTGCACAAGCTGATGGGGAAAGCTCTGCCATTGCAAAGCATTCAGGAATCCTTAGGCAGTAAATCCTCTGCATGTGTCTGCGTGTGCGCCTCTGCAATATGAACTCATTATATGCTCCATGGCCATTGAATCCATGTGTTTCAACTGCACAATCTCCTTCAGCTTCCTAGGCAAGCCCTGCTGGTTGGCAATCACATGTCTGTCTGTGCTATCACGACTTTTTACCTATCTGCCCACACAATCATAATATTCTTGGATCTAGGATGTACAGAACGGCAGACTCCAGGGCATATTTGCTACAGCATCACTGCTGTTGTTTTAAAACAGAAATTCAGATGGGAGTGAAATCCTTTAGACCTTTAATCAGTTTCTAGCATTATCTGGGTCTGCAATAATTCTCTATGGTTGAAGAACTGAAATAATTATTGACCTCAGCTCATTCTCTTTTTTTTTTTTTAAATTCAGATATAATTATTTCCTCAGCTGTCTGCACACAGCTATCCCTGTGGAGATTTAGATTTCCTGACCTTAGTCCAGACATTATCTCTTACTATGAATAAATTTACTCTGAAAGCTACTCACTAAGGGAGTACCTTCACCCCAATTTGTCTTGACTGGCATATGCCTATTGAAAACTTACAGAAATTTATACTGAAATTATTGTTGAGTTACAGGTATTGAAGGAATTACATCAGAGACAATGGAAATCAAGCAGTAGAGTTCAAATAGTAGCATATACATATATATATATATATGCTTCAAAGGAAGCTACCCTTTTTAGCTTTTAGACAGTTCAGTGGAGAATATGTCAGAAAATATACAAAAAAAAATCCAAACATCTATTGTTTGAACCACTTCTATATACTTTGGTAGGAAACAGGTTAGGAAGAGAACAGAAAGTGCATTAAATTCATGAGCTGGTAAGTTCAAGCATTTCAGTTAGAAGACCATGTGGTTTTGATGTTCAGTTTAGATACCCAGTTTTATTTGTAAATATCTTGGGTTGATGATTTAGAGGAAGTAAGAAGAGGAAAGAGTCTGACACTGGAACATTTTCCAGATCATTACTGGAAGTAGCACAAAGGCCTCTCCTATTTAGCTTGTGCTAAACTCTTTCTGACTTCAGAAAAAGGTCTGAGAATAAGAATTTTACTTGCATTATTAGCTATTTTTTAAAAAAAATCTATTTTAATCATACTGGATAGGCTCAATATTTTATTGCTTAATCTACAATTCGTGGTTTTTGTAACACTTACATCAATCTAGTTGCTTTCTTAGCTATCTCTAGCTTCTTATTACATTTGTTTCTAAAAGGTCAGGGTAACTCCAGCAAAGATCACTGCAATATATAAATAAGGGACCATATCCTTGTTACTTTACTTATCAGAGATCCAAAATTTCTGCAGATTCACAGGAATGCTTATGCTAATTTCCTTAATGGCTCAATTTTCTGAACTACTTAATGCTTTTATAATACAATACTTCAAGTTTCACATGCTAGCAGCATAGTTTGCCATACGTACCAAACTTCCTTCATGCTTAGCTCTCGAATTCATCATAAGATTTTTTTGTCAGCTTCATATGAATATATCTTTTAAAGTTCTACTCTTTCTTGAATACCTAAAGACTATGTTTCCGTGCTTTGAAAAGTACAGGAATGTATTAACGATGGTGTTATGAGATTATAGGCAAGACATGGTAAAAAATATTTGTACTGGATACTGAACAATACTTACAACTTAAACTACAGAATACGAGCAATAATATATAAAACAATAAATACTTAAACAATAGAAAAAACCTCCACAACTATTTATGGAACTATGCATACATACACACCCTACGAAATAGAAACAATACTTAAACAGGAGAGCTTTAGACAAAAGGATTCATAAACCTTGTAACTTTAAGTAATAAGGCTGTTCTTTGTTCTTTAATACTAACCAAAAGAAAGATACTTCAGCAGTGAATCACTAAGAGATGTTGTTAGGTATGCCACATTCTTATTTGAAAGGGAGGTGGCTTATAATCAAATAAATAAAAAGGTAGAATTAGGGTCCAAGCATGAGGAGTAGGCCTGTGACCTCTCCTTGAAGGGATTTTGGATGTTTCTCCGGCTAAAACTATGAACTTTTTGAAATTTGTCACAGGAATTTGGATATGGATGAAAAATAAACAATAATTTACTCTACAAGAAGGAATTGTCTTCTCCTTCTCAAAGCTAGATTTGTAGTTCAGATATACCCTGTAAGGTAAATAATTATCAGTTGGAAAAAAAGAAGGTATATAACATGAAATGAGATTTTCCTGTTTGTTCAAGAAAAGCGTCACAGATCTTAGTTGTTAATGTGTCTCAGACTCTAGAAGTAGGTTATTTATTTTAGGAGAGACAATGGGTTCAAAACTTGTTCTAATCTACTTGAATTTAAAAATATAAAACCCTTGGATAGGGTTTTGAATAATTACCGGTAGATAAAACCAGTATCTCCTCAGCTCATGCTTACATGAAACATACAAAGAGTTGATTTAGAATTTCTGCCTCTAGTAATTTCCCCATACTATTCCTCAGCACAAGTTAGAGATGTATTTTGTTCATAATGTTCAGCCTTCCATTGAAACAGTCTGGTTTTGAGTATCTTCGCTAGGAAAGTCTTATACCTACTCTAAAGCAGAAACTTTCACGCTAAGCTCAACAACCTCAATGCAGATGTGGGAAATCTATTCTGACATTCATTTATCCTCCCTTAGCCTTATGTTTTTAAGTGGTTTTTTACTTCCTGTCACCAAATACAGTTCTTTGGTGGAACTGCATTCTTAAATGGACCTAACTCATCACCTGTTAGTCCCACCCACTGGGACTAACTGCAAATTACAAAATACAGGGCAACTTCTGTTAACCACACAGGGCATTGTCACAAGATATTGAAAAATAAGTAAGGAAGCAAAACATTTTTTTCATGCCCATAGCCTAGATCAAGAAATGATAAACAAATACTTGCAGCTTCTTTATCAAAATGAAATACAGGACCAAATTTACTTAGACTTGTGCAGAGCATCTATGAGCACAAAGCATACATTTTTATATTTCTAGGTTTTTCAATCCATTTATTAAAAGAAGTCTTTCAAATCCTTTAAAAATAGGTCTATAGTCTGTCTACTTCACTTTTGAAATGAAGTTGTCTTTCAAGAAGAAAATGAAATGTTTCAAATGTTTCTATTTTTCCAACAGATTTATTTTTCCCCCAAAGTAAACAGATTCAGGTACAGTTTTTGTTAGATCAGCAATAGTTTTCAGCAGCTGAAAAGTAGCTACCAGCTAAACTGGAAAAAAAAAAAAGGCTTTGTCAGGATTTTTAAAAGAGGTACTATGATTTTAGTTTTGGGGATATTTTTTGACATCGGATATGGATACTGCGTGTGTAGACTTATATTTAATTTACACATCATTTCAGTCAAGGACCAACATCACTGCGGGTCTCTAAAATCACTTGTGTTCTTGGTAGTAGAAAAGAAGAAATGCTAGTTCAGTGATGCTTGTAGAAGTTGTTATAACTCTGATCCAGTGGTTGCTGTAACAAGATGATAAATTGAGACTCATGCAACTGACACAGCACAAACACAATGCAGCCAGCTGTTTATGTAAGGTGCTCAGATTGTTTCAAAAGAATTATTTGCTTTTTTAATCTTTTCTTTGCAGCAAATTTCCTTTGGTGATTTATAAAAACTTTGAAAACGAAACTTTTGTAAAGTGACTTAATATTTCTTTTACTTCTGAAGACTATGCAATAAATGGTAAAAACAGAGCATGGTGATAATCTAGCATGAGCCTCTGGGAAAAATAACACCTTTCTTTTATTAATATCCTGACACATCTTAAAATTGCTAGTGATAGCAATTGTATCTGGCATGCAGGTTTGAGGACTCATTATCTTTACTGTTAGAAATTTGCATTTAATTTTGATACACCTCTCCAGTTTCTCTGCCAACCAGGTCTATATTATCAGATAACTACTTCCTAGACTTCAAGGCACATAAAGGCTTGGAGGAAGTCACCCCTTAGCTTTTCCTTTGATATGTAAAGTCAATGAAGCACCTGAAAAGTCTCTAAGATATGTTTTTCTTCCTCTAAAATCCTTCAACTGTTTTACTTCTTCTTTATTTCGTCTTTCTCTAATTTATCATTCTTTTTCTCACTCTATATAGCAGACTGGGGGACAAGGGTTGGTGACGTAATTTCGTCTTTATGCAATATTATCTAGTGCACCAGCTTACTGATTGCTGTTCATCATTAGGATTTTCTGATTAGGTAGTGAACTAGTATCACCCCCCTCCTTCAGATCTTTTGCATCATTCCTGCTTTGAAGTGTATAATTCTCTCCTCTCTGCTTAAAGTTTTTGTTTATCACATGTACTTGTATAACATAGAATCATAGAATCATAGAATCACCGGGTTGGAAGAGACCCACCAGATCATCGAGTCCAACCATTCCTATCAAACACTAAACCATGTCCCTCAGGACCTCGTCCACCTGTGCCTTAAATGTTACTTTGCATTTCACTGTCGTGTAACACTTGGATTCATACAACCAAGCAATTTGTTATATACCATTATTCACCAGTTCTACAATATCTGTGTAATTTATACAGTTAATTTATACTTATTCTTCATTTTCTTCAAGATTTTTGATTTTTAAATTAAAAAAATGACAGTAAATTTCAGTCCAACTACTATGTTGATTGTAACTCTTTCTACTTATTAAATTAAAACCTTCTCTGGTATTATGCCAATGGGTTACTCCAGCTATACTGTATCAATGTTACTACTTTTATCAGGCAAACTTTTAACTTTAGTTAAGCTGTTTAAAGATTTAGCAGTCATTCCTTAAAACTTTCCAGCAAAACTGAAGAAAAACAGATTTATATTCCTATATCTTCAGTTAAAACTTAAGATGGGTGTTAAAAAAACAGTAACGTGCAATATACTGTCCTTTCAGGCCAGAAAATACATTAACTCTTGGGGTTTTATTAAGGTTATTTTGGCCCATGTTTATTTTTGTTCTCTATACCAGTTGGAGGCTGCAAACCCTCTCCACCCTCTTCACTGCTAGTGGGTCCATTCATCTCTGGCTTAACTAATTGGTAGTGTTATTTTTTCAGAGAGAAATATTACCCTTCCAATCTTTTCACGTACTGTAAAACCTGTTTTATGATAAGCGCATTTTATGACCATATTTTGCTATATACAATGCAATCCACAGACATAAAAAATTTAAGATGAGGTTTATTTCTTCCACTTAAAAAGTATAATTGCATATCTATTCAACATCATTACTATCAGACTCATGATTTGGTTTTAGATGTACCAGAAAATAACAACCTCATTTCTGTGTGGTGAAAACGATGAAAGACCTCTCCATAAAAATTCTCAAAATATTTGAGTTTAGCTTAAGGCTCGCAGCTGATTTAAAAATGTTTACAGTTGAACCCAATGCCTTCCAGACACAGGAAATCGTGACACAAATCCAAAGGTTTTTTTTTTTCATTCCATACTGAACATACGCAACATAATCAAATTTCTCTCATTTTCTCCAAATAAAAAGTCTGACTGTGTGGAAATACATGTTCTTTATTTACTAATGTCAGTCCACTGGAAACAGGGACTATAATGATGCTTCATGACTTGGTGTATTCCTGCATTTGAGGTGCAAATAAATGCAAGTGTGTTTATGTCTGTGTATTTATATATGTGTTTGGGTGTTGGAGCTTCATGATCCAAAGTAACACATTATTACCATCAGTAGTGACAGGCCACAGGCTTTGTATTAATGCTGCAAAACCTCAGAAGTATCACTTGTCAGGGTTGATTTGTCTTGGCCTGCCTGGATCTTTGTTTTACCTTGTTTAGCTAACAGCAATTTTCTAGCTGCTAGGCAACTACTACCTTTTTTTTTTTTAGCTTTAGTTTTACTTTTTATGATTGAGTGCTGCAATGTCTACCGCTATAGCAGTTCTGATATATTTTTGTAACTAATCAGTATATTTTTGTAAGTAATCAGTGATAATAACTAGCAGTTATTCAATGCAAAAAGGATTATCCTTGACTGCAGAATAATGATGTGTTGTAGAGGAATGTAGGCACAGGATAATAGTAGTCCTTGCAAGTGAGAAATTCAAGAGAAATTCAGAGGCCCTGACTCTGTAAATAATTAATCAGTTCTCAATTATTAATCATCAAAAATTTGAATCCTTGGAAAATATGTTAAATTGGTTTTAAACATAACAGAATAAAAAACATGGGTTTAACTCCTATGGCACACACCATTCACAGTAAATTCACCTATAACACCATTTGAGGATCAGTAGAAAGAGCAGCACAGTGCAGTGTGTGTTAATATATATAAAAAAAGCAGACCTGGAGTGGGGAGAAAGACAATCCTTACCATCTACATCATACTCTTCCCAGAGCACTCAGGACATTGATAACTCTTCAGAAATCCTCCCCTCTTCCTCCTCTTTCTCAAGGAAGACTGCACTGACTCCATTACTTCTGGACCCAGGAGAATAGTGGTGGGTTATATGTAACAGCTGAAAGGGATACGGATTACATGGTCACAGTGACCCTGAGTGTGTGTACCGAAGAATTTTAACTGTGATATTAACAATTCCTATTCTACAAAAAATTATATAGTTCAGACAGTAAATGTTATTACTATTGCTACTGGATTAAGTAGAATTTACTGTTAGTCAGAAATCAAGGTCGAAATCAGTTGTGTTCTTAAGAGATTAACTTTTACTACACACCGTCTTCAAAATAAAAAGAATACATGTTTTATTAGAAGATATTCAGTGATTTTTTTTCCATAGCCTTATTTGGACTGAACTTTACACAGCAATGCATTAAATGTCTTGCCTTGAGAAAAACACAACTCAGATACTTCTGCTCTGTTATCCCAACATCCCATTATTTTGGAATGTGCTGGGATTAGTTTAGCAGATGTACCCTTTACTGAAAAACTACACTAGTTATTCTGTGTGGCAGAACCAAGACTTCTGATGTTTCCAGTAATGTTTTGTGTCTTTGTATGATCATGGGCCAATCATTTAACCTGGGATCCTCCAATTCTGGCATTTCTACTCTTTCTTACATTAGGAAGGCAAACTGAAACTAGCATGAGTTAAAGGCAGGTAAGCCCAGAGAAATCACCTAAGTAATTATTGACTTTTCTTCTTAGTATGGATTTGCATAAACATTGTCTTCTCTGTGAGTAATTTCTCTGTTCCGTGGTGATCCTGTCACATTTGCAACTCCAGAGAGACCACTCATTTAGATTTATAGAAACCGTGAGGACTCATTCTTCACTTAGATTTGAATATAAAGCAACTAGCTTTTCTTAACCTCTCTTTCCCTTTGTTCCATTTTTGACGTTATGGATTTTTTGTTGAACTGACCCGTTTGCTCCAAGCTCAAGGAGTCCTAATGCAGGCACTTCACTTCCTGTGCATCTTGCCCGGTCACCACATCTGCTCTGGAGGGACAGTGATTGCGGGCTGCTCTTTCAGTATTGATGATAGGCTGGTCTAGATGATGCCCAAAGACGCAATTTTTTGCAAGGCTGTTAGCTGAGGTAGTAGTTGATTTGAAAAGGAAAATCAGAGAAGTGCTCTAGTTGTGTCTGCAAAGTCCTGTGATTGGCATCAGAGTCAACAGGGAAAAAAGAACACGGAGCTGGACACAAGGCTGCCTGAGAGTCCAGGCAGCATTCCTACTGCCAAAACATACAGTTAATTAACATTGCCTTGTATTAATTTGACACCATCTATTCAAAACACTATCAAATAACTAAGTGTGAATTGACCTCACGTGTCCTGATCACACAGAGGCATGCAGATCAGAATTAATGATTGTGAAAACTCATGATAAGGGAAAGAAGAGGATTAGAGGGAAAACAAATAGACCAGAAATAACAGCTTCTCATTTAAAAAAAAAGTTTCTCTGCTTATTCCATGTTTCAGCCTCATGGATTCAAATCTGCCTGTGCCTAAGGCATGACACCATGATCAACACCACTGATTTCTGTTACAGAGTATTCGATACATATATTTTGATGCTATTAGTGCAAAAATTATCAAAATAACATGAGAAATAAATTGATTCAGAAAAATAAAAGATGTCTGTGGATAGTCTGAGAGCAGAAGGAAAAGGCTGTATATGCTGAGGAAATTATTTCTTGGGAGTTAATATTTTTTTAAGAACTTTGAAGTTCTATACTAATGTTAGCTCCACAGCTACCCCTCATTTGACTTGTTTAATCATTTCACAGCCATAAGCACAAGCTCTTAAATAATTAGATATAATATCTTACTCTGAATTTCTCCTTCAGGAAATATCTTGCAAACCCACAACTCTTTATTACAATCTGCAAAATATAGAATATTTCTTTAAAATATTATTTTATTATCCCAGGCTATCCTTGTAGCCAATGCATTGCACAACAATCTCAAATTTTAAAGTGTGATAAATCTTTATTGTAGAACTTAGATCAATGTGTAGTAGGTGAAGAAGGGGATTTTTTGAGGGGAAAAGAATTCTTTAAAATTTGCAGAAATGGAGCAGGTACTGTCTGGTTTAGGTACTAAGAAAAAGGCTAATAATAACTAGGCTAATAAAAATATATATGTGATTGATAAAAACAAAATCCTTGAGCAAGTGTATTTCCTAATCCCTAGAATGTTTAAACATCATGGGACATTATGTCTGCATTATAAAGTATTCTCAGCAGAAAAGCAAACTGTATTAAAAGATAATAATTAATTTGGATTTGGCCTTGAGAAATACTGAGAATCTTCCATAACTGTAATTGTCTGGCCCCACAGCCCCCCTGCTGGGGACTGCTCAAGTCCAAGAAACAAGTTTTTAAGATATCCCATGCACCAGATTAGAGGGAACAGAAGGAATTAAAACCTGCCATATATTAATTACATTTGTTAATTAAAGCTGGAACATCATATGAGTCTTGAAATATCCAGAGAAAGTCACTGTCAGTTGCTGCTCAGGCAATAAATGCTGTTAACAAGGTCATGCAACAGTGAAAGTTATTGCCCAATTCATTCTAAAATGAGTCTAAAGATGGTCATTATGAAAAGCCTAATGGTCTCAGTGAGTTTGGAGGGTCATTGGGTAAAATACAGATGTATTGATTAAGAATTTTTAGCTGTTTTTCTTGCTCAAAAACGGAAATCTTCATTTTGAGGTTGTAAAAGTAATGAAAGATATTTTTATTCTTATCTGCTGGTACATGTAACAAATATTCTCACAGGATAAAAAAAGTCATCAAAACCAAGAAATCTTATTTTCATTGAGAAGCACTAACAGTGGTGAAGATCATCTTATTTTAAAAAGTTTTTACATGATCCTATGTATTTATTTATGAACTGTAGTTTGCTCTAGTCAACTGTAGTTTGGGCTCAGAAATGAGACTGAGGGAAAATGAAGAAAAAAGAAAGAAAGGAGGGAAAAAGAAAATGTATTTCTAAATCACAACCACAAGCTGCCAAACAGTTGCTGGGATATGACAGTATGAGATAAACCTGTGTTTTATCTGCAGAAAACTATAAATGTTCACTTTGCCTCCACAGGTTACTTTTAATCTGCCTTTATACTTTTGATTTTAATTAGAAATGAGTGTCCTCCATGGCCAGCCTAGGAAGCTGGTATTCATAGTCATCTCCAGACCCTTAATACTATTTTAAAAATATTGTTACAGACTGAGCCGTGTCAACCAAGACTGCATTACTAAAAGACTCAAAAAATCAGGGCATCCTATAGTGTCATCATACTTTCCTTAATCAAAATAGAAGAAAAAATATCTCATTCAGACCATTGAACCAGAAGCAAAAGAAATAAAGCACAAAGACTATTTAAAAGACAACTGTAGACTGGCACACAGTGATATAAGTTAAAAGATGCTGTACTGAAAGCATATTCTTTTCTACACCAGTGGTACTATTCTTGTTTCTTAGATGTTGTGCACTAAAAAGTACATTCAAATTGCAAGAGCTGTATTTGTTTTGCAATACGCAGATTAAAAATGTTGTTGTGCATTTAGCATCCTACACAGAGCAACACTTGCATGAGTGGGTAGCTAAAGGAAATCTTGGCCTGATTTGCCTCTGTAACTCTCAAAATCAGTTCAGAAAGCCGATTTCTACTGAGAGAACTTCACTGAGAGTAAGAAAGATACATGCAAGTATAAAAGGTTAGTGAAAGGCATATCGGGACTTAATTTTCTAAAGACTAAATGTCTGATTACGGAAACTTGAATACTTCCAAAATTCCTTACAAGCAGTATCTCACCATACTTGAAGAGAGGAGAACCAGAACTCCAAAGGAGTTCGCTGATAAAATCATGAAGAGCTTCATCTTTCTATTTTAGTGCCTACTTTCTCTAACAGTGCTCCTTTGAAGATTAGTAGCATGTAAGAAACACTGCCAAATTACACAATGAATATAGAGGGAATCAAGCAGTTTGGAGGAGACTGGTCACATCAAGATCAAATTCAAAGACAAGCACAAGTTATCTGTACTGGGCAGTTGGGGTTCAGCACAGAGCTAGGGCTCAGCCAAAAACAAAGAATGCCAAAGCAAGTTATTCATTCTGATCCTGCTTATACCTCATGTTCAACAATCAATGTCCTTCCTTCAAACTTTGAATATGAATCAGAAAGAAAAGCAGTTTCTAAATTAATCCTTTTTTTAGAAATGAATGACTCAATTTACTTATATCAGTGCTCTTAGTCAGACTATTTTATATCCTCTGAGAATATGGCTTAGTGAGGAATCAGCTCTTTAACATGTAACGATGAAGCCTGAAATCACAAACAGGATATTCACAAAAAGCAAGACATTATGAATTACTTCAGAGCATTTCATAAGTCTACATACTTTTCCACTGGCTGCAGTCCCAAATGGAAAACTGATGTAGAGATGATTGTTACAAAATAAAAAATATGAAGTCTTCATTGGCAGGAGACTAGTGAAAAGACAAGAATTCATTCTTGGAGCAGCCTGGAAAAGTTTGTCTCTATTCTGCACATATTTTGTTTGTGTTACAAGACAGTTACAGTTGAAGGAACATTTACTGATTTGTCTTGGAAGTGGATTTTCTTGTGTGACTGCAGGAGACAGCTCAGTATGATAAATCTGGCTCAATGTTGTTAACCCCTAAAGGTATTGTGGCTGCTATGTTCAAGCCAGATATTTAAAAAGTGCTTTAGAAACATGAAATTATTAAAATACTCATTTCCTGGTTAGTTTTGCACCACTACACAGCTGTGCTCAATTAGGCAGACATTTGAAAAACAGCAGAGGGGAAGGCAAAAAACCCCAAACAATAAAAAAAAAAAACAACAAACCAAGACACTCAAACCCCTAATGCATTCTTCTAACTATTTCATTCTTAATGTATATAATTAAAAAGCCTAGAATAAGTCATATCAGAGAACTGATCACATCAACCCCCTTGTAAAACTAAGTGCATTTTCTTGGGGAAAAAAAAAAGAAAAACTATTTCTTTAATTCTTCTCATATCATTTGCTAAACTCTAAGAAGGTGGACGACAGTATTTCTTGCCCTGGAGTAGCATCCAAAGGATACAGTCAGATTCCAAGTACCCAATGTAAGTTCTTCACAATCTGCAACAGATTTATAATAGATGATAAGAGGGACAGAAACGCTAACAGATAATATTTCCATTAGTCAACTCATTCTAAAGATTTTTTGGAGATTAGCCTTAAGCTGTATTCACACTGGCCTCAGCAATCACATTTCTTTTCAACTCCCATTGATTTCCTCTGGGTTTTACATATCTAGATCTTTCTATTTTGGACAAAACAAAAAAGCAGAAGAAAAATACACTTGGATAAAATAAAAGAAGGAAAATAGTTGGACCAAAAGTTCCTGGTCAACACATAAAAACAAATCTTGAAATATATTTAGAGCTTAGGACTACTTAAAACTTTCTTCAGATATTGTCAGGTTGGACAGGCAAGGGCTGGTCTGATTATCCATGAGGGAGAGTAATATGAGTACATAATTTCTTATTATGTCATTTGTTTTGAGGGATTAGAGCAAACTTCTAGGAACAATCTTCCTGTTAAATGTGATCCTCTACTTCGCAAAGTAATTTGGATTGTAATTTTGTGAAAAAATAGATTTATATATCTGTAAAGTGAGAAGACTTTTTTTTACAGTTTATGAATTCTAACAAGGAGTCAGTCATTGAGACTTTCTTTCCATCATGCACTGCTTATTTCTTGCCATTTTAAGAGCAATTCAGTAGCATGTTTCCCAGTGACATGTCGGTGCATCTGCCTCTCACAGTGAGGCTCAAAAGAGTCTGATCCCTCCTGCCTTAGAGGCTGGTTATTCTAGATACATAGCAACAGTTTATAGTACTGAAGGTAGTTTGACTACTTCTTCATCTTCATTTCTACTTATTTCCTGTATAGTGTGCTTATAGCTAGAATTACCTGGCAGAAATGCTGGTCAATGGTGGCAAAAGAGAAAGGTATTGCTTTGCCTTGGAGTAAAGAGCAAAGCCGAATAGCATTGGTCTATTTCTTCACATGGTAGTCCTTTCATTACTAATCTGACATTTTTATCATGCTGTTTCTAAGAAGTGAACAAGAAAACAACTCTCTCATAAGATATGCATATGCAAACTGTTGGTTGCCTGAGGTCGTGTACTAATCATCCAGTCTCTGTAATACTAAATGTCTGTCAGACTTTATAAAATGCTGCAGTCACACTGCCCAAAGTCCAGTCTCAGTGTTTGCTCGTGATTCATTGCCAAAGTAAAAAAAGGGAGGATAAACAGCAGTTCCTGTGGAGGAGATGTCTACTCTCCCTGTCTAAGAGGGAGGATGAACATATTTTCATTGAATGTTGTTTCCTCCCACCTTAAACCTGTCACAGATACATATAAGTTTCAATGCAATTGCTTTGCACACAAAAGGAAGGAGATCCGATCACAGATCTCCCCACCTTACCTAATCTGGTGATGACATTTAACAGTTTCATATGACGTCAAGGAGAATGAAAAATAAGTGTTGTTCTAGTCAGCTGTGCTATAGACTGATAACATGGAGGATAAAAATCTTTTAACAAAAGTAAACTTTATCATCAGATAGCTGGATACTTGATAAAAAAGAGAGGAAGTTTTTATATTGATTTATTTCTACATCACATTTAGACTCAAAAGACTAGGTTCTCACAGTGATCCCATTTCGACTTAGATGTAGACATACCAGAAATTTTCAAATAGTATTAGTTTTCAATATAGCTTGTTTACTACATTTGTTTGAAGAAGAGATAGATAAAAGTGGCCTACGAAAAATGGCAGGAGATGGAAAACAGCATAAAGAAAAATACATCTCTTTGAGATTTCTGAAACCATTATATCCTTGCACTAACTGACTGTATCTTAGACAAATGCCTTCTAAATTTTAAATAACTCAAGTGAACATTTCAGGAAAATAAGATCCAGCCATGTGTCAACAAATATTCAGCTATTCATATGATTCCAGTTTCCCTCATAGCTAACCCGTCCCATTGCACACAAAATTTTTCATCTGTTACTTTAGAAAATCTAGTGTGGATCTTCATAATTTATGTCTCTCCAACTAAGATAAGTCCAACTAGAGAGAGGATCTGTCTGACAATGTGGCACAAGATCATCTCTGCTAAGCTTGGTAATCCAGCAATTAGGTCCTCAAACCACTTTCAGTGCAGGGTGTTAAATAAGGCCTGATGACAAATCACAGAATCATAGAATCACCAGGTTGGAAGAGACCCACCAGATCATTGAGGCCAACCATTCCTATCAAACATTAAACCATGCCCCTCAGCACCTCATCCTCCTGTGCCTTAAACACCTCCAGGGAAGGTGAATCAACCACCTCCCTGGGCAGCCTCTGCCAGTGCCCAGTGACTCTTGCTGTGAAAATTNGTCAACATCCTTCTTGTGGTGAGGGGCCCAGAACTGAACACAGGATTTGAGGAGCGGTCTCACCAGTGCTGAGTACAGAGGGAGAATAACCTCCCTGGACCTGCTGGTCACGCCATTTCTGATACAAACCAAGATCCCATTGGCCTTCTTGGCCACCTAGGCACACTGCTGGCTCATGTTCAGTCGCTGTCCACCAACACCCCCAGGTCTTTCTCCCTCAGGCAGCTCTCAAGCAGAAGTGCTGCAGTGGGTAAACAGAAGCTTTTTAGAAAGGAGAGGCAAAGAAGAAAAGATCCATTTAGGGCAAAGATGGTAGTTGAATGAGGGGATATCTGTTTGAGAACACATAAGAGACCAGACATGAGTTTATGTGCAAGAATCAGAGGGCAAACCAATGCAGGTGACATCTTAGTATGCTCCTGCCACAGATACCTTGATTTCAGTAAGTCTTTCAAATTTCAAGCCAAACAGAAAACATGGTTTGGATAAGTGGATGGTAAGTTAGATGGAAATGTGCCTGGACCGTTAGGCTATATCAGCCACACCAAGTACTGGCTGGTTACTCATGGCATCACTCAAGGATCGATACTGGGGTCAACAGTGTTCAATATTTTAATAGTGAACTGCACAACAGGAGAGAGAGCATTCTCAGCAAGTTTGAGATCAATATCAAATCAGGGGGAGAGGCTGATATCCCAGAGTGTACAGCCACTGAGGGACTTGACAGAATGGAGATATGGGCTGACAGGAACCTCATCAACTTCAACAAGAGTTCAGTAAGTGCTGTCCCTTGAAAAACCTTCCTGAGGCAGCACTGGTTAGAGGCTCGCCAGCAGGAAAACAACACTGCAGAAAAGGACCTTGGGAGCGTGATGAACTCCAGACTGAGCATGAGCCAGAAATGTGCCCTCACAGCAACAAAGGCCAATCACATAAAGGGCTGCATTAGGAAGACTGTTGCCAGCAGGTCCTGGAAGTGGCTCTTCCATTCTGCATGTCAGTTGTCAGATCACATCTAGGGTGCTGTGTCTAGTTTTCAGCTCTTCACAATAAAAACATTGACATACTGGAGCAAGGCCACTTCAGGCTACCAATATGATATGTGCACTGCAGCCTGGAAGCTAAGAGAACCCAATGTGTTTGGCATCAAGAGCAGAAGGTTAAGGAGGAACCTTTTAATGGAAGAATTAGAGAAAGCAATCAGGCTATCTGGACCCACACAGTGATGGGATGAAAGGCAATCCAGCTACAAAAAGGGAAATTCTGATTAGATATAAGGCGCTTTTTTTTCACCACAAGGATGATAAAGTACTGTGAAAGTTGTCCAGAGGGGATCTGGCATCTCCTTCCCTGAAAATAATCAGACCTAAGCTGGACAAGGCTCTGAGTAGCCTGCTCTAAGCTAGCACCTCTTCAAGTGGAGACTGGACCAGATGATGCCCAGCAGCCCCTTCCCACCTAAATAATTTATTTATTCTATGAATTAAAAGATACTCCTGCTGGGAGTCAGTGAGAAATGAAATAGTTAAATACTTGTCATAGCTGCAGAGCAAACTGTTGCTTTGGTGTCTTATCTGTTCCTCTGGGTTACAGTGTGTTACTCCTGACATATTCACCTCTCTCAGCAAGAAAGCTGAAATTTGCTTAATCTTATTCCAAGTGCCTGATTACAAGCCTCAATCACTTAGCAGGCCTGACCATAATTAATATCTGAGGATCTTCCCTTTGGGGTTGTGAGTAATGGTAGATTCAGGAACACAAAAAATATCTTTGAAATAAAATATTTAATCTTAACAGTAGGAAGAAGGTAGAGAAAAATACAGTTTTACAGAAAAATAAGTGTATACGTGAGATTCAGTAAATAAGATGTGAATATCCACATTGTTTACAGCTGAGGTAATCTATCAAGAATCTTTTTAGGATTACAGGAAGTCCAGGACAGTTTCCAATCAAAGCAGGAGTCCAGAATTAGTCACATGTATTGTACTCCAAAACTGCCTATAACTCTCCATTGATTATACGGAAAGAAACACAGTCAAAGGTGATTATCTTAGCTACAGATACCAACACTGTAAATATCTACACTACATGAAGTAAATACCGAGTTACAGCTTTATCTTATCTCTGCAGTCTGGATTCTAATCTACATCCCCAAAATTGCCCTTTAGCCTTTCTCATTGAAGGCTTCTCCTTTTATTTTAATCCAAGTTTTCTGTTTTCTGCTCTGGTTCCTGATCCTTCTTAAACCAAGTAAGTTAGTCTGTGAGAATGTCACAAGTTTACTTACCAACTAATGGAGCTGCAATATTCTGAAATGTTTCTAAGAAATTAGTATCAGGATTTTAATACATGCTGTTTACAGAGCCAATTTCCTGACAAATATGCTCTGTAGATTCATGAAGTAAACACCAAAACAGTCCTGTTAAGCCACAGTATTCATGAAATATTTACATGCAGCTTTGAATTTGTTGCAATAGTGTAAATATTTAAAGCAGCATCACTAGCATATTGGAACTATTGTGGTAGTTTGCACTCAGATCTATCATTTCAGACTCTGCAAGTATTACCAGATATATTGCTCAGCACCTCATCCACCCGTGCCTTAAACACCTCCAGGGAAGGTGACTCAACCACATCCCTGGGCAGCCTGTTCCAGTGCCCAATGACCCTTTCTGTGAAAATTTTTTTCCTAATGTCTAGACTAAACCTCCCCTGGTGGATCTTGAGGCCATTCCCTCTCGTCCTGTCCCCTGTCCCTTGGGAGAAGAGCCCAGCTCCCTCATCTCCACAACTTCCTTTTAGGTAGTTGTAGAGAGCAACGAGGTCTCCCCTCAGCCCCCTCCTCTCTGGGTCAAACACCCCCAGCTCTCTCAGAGAGCCCCAAGGCCCATTCTCCAGTCCCCCCACCAGCTTCGCTGCTCCTCTCTGGACTCTCCCCAGAGCCTCAACATCCCTCTTATGGTGAGGGGCCCAGAAGTGAACACAGGACTTGAGGAGCAGACCCACCAGTGCCAAGCACAGAGGGAGAATAACTCCCCTGGACCCACTGGCCACACTATCTCCGACGCAAGCCAAGACGCCGCCGTCCCTCCCGGTCACCTGGGCACACTGCTGGCTCATGCTCAGGTAGCCGTCAACCAACACCCCCAGGTCTTTCTCAGATTCAATAATGGAACTATATTGATATCTTGTCCCATAGAAGGGAAAACTCTTGCAATTTCTTTTTGCACATATTAATATATTTTTAAACTCATGGCAAAACAAACCCATC